>CAUYQV010117797.1:0-39948 GCA_963574575.1 Galagoides demidoff
TTTAATGACAATAACAATATTTAACATACGGACTGAGAACAAAAACCTCATAAAGAACAAATGAAGATAAATACATTCCGAAAAGAAATTAGATGATTGCTGCAACAAAATCTTAAGCAATAATAATAGGCATAATGAAAAGAAAGTAACATTCACATTGTCAGATAGGAGTATGTCTATTATAGAATATTTGATCAGTTAACTTCTTATTTTTTTCTATTTTATTTTTGAGACTTTGAAAAAAACAAAATAAGATCACAGCCAATTTTATGAACCTCAGGTTTTCACATGGCCCATTTCAAGACGTTTACATTAGATCTGCATATTTGTTATTTTCTCCAAAACAAGTGTTCTTAAGTTATGATATATGAATGTCCAAAGCTTCAGAAGTCCATAGAACTCTGTGAAAGTTAAGTCCATATTTCTTGTAGAGAGACCTTCATTTATATCTGATTCTGAAAGGAATGACTGGTAGCCATCCACAAAAGTTCGTTACCACTTCCTAAGGACTTACCCAGGGTGGCCATAAAGTTTGTGTGCAATTTTAAATCACACACGAACTTTATGGCCACGGTGTATATTTGGGACATTTAGATCCTCTTCCATAAGATTTCTCTCTCTTATATAGAGCTGAATACTAGTGATGAAGAGGAATAAGTGAATTCTGAATATATTTTTCTTACATTTCTCTCTTTTTAAGAAATTTTATGTTTGTTTGAACAGTTCCATAATGTTTGTTACAAAAGGATAGCACTCGCCAACCCCATTTCTGCTTCACATAGGTGACTACTTCCAATTTACTTAACTATTTCTCTTTGTTTTTCTAAATACCAAGATTCTATTGCTAGTGTTAGTCTTAGCAGTGTTGACTAAGATCTATGGCAGGCGTCCTCAAACTATGGCCCGTGGGCCACATGCGGGTGTTTTGCCACCGCTGATACCTGTCCTGCTTAGCAGCCAACTTGTCCCAGGGCCGGTGGTCTGGCCCTCCAACAGTCTGAGGGACAGTGAACTGGTCCTCTGTTTAAAAAGTTTGAGGACCCCTGATCTATTGGCATGCCATTTACAGAAGGTGAGGGTTTAGTTTTCTTAACTAGCCTCTCCAAAAGGCCTAGGATATTGTGACCATTTTCACAAGCACGTATAAACTCACACAGCTTCCCTCCTCCTGTACAACATATAATGATGTCTGGCTAGCTCAGTCTTCATTGCTTATATAACTATTCTCTTGTAAATTTTATTCACACTTAGGTTGTACAGTAAACTATGAATATATTTTTTATTTTGCATACTTTTGTTTCTCTTTGATTTTTTTTTTTTGCATTCTAAAAGAACCCCCCCAAATAAGTTTTTTTCTGTATTAAATCATGACTGTGTACATGACTGCATTTATGGGGTACAGTGTACTGAATTGATAAACAGTGTGGAATGCTTACATTGAACTGATTAACCTAACCATCACTGGTGTGTCTTTTCTAATTTATCCCACAAATCTTCTCTAGATATGTAGATCTTCTCTTAACATACTCGGATCAGGCTGTCCATCCGTAGCATTATTTCTTAGCTAACAGCTCCTGGAGACCTGTTTTTTGTCTAAGCCTCTGTCCCTGGATTTGCTTTTATCATCACCCTTGGCCTCCATTCATCTCTCTGCTGGTTGATCAACTGCCTGATGAATTTATGCCTCTCTCTATCTTGGGTTGTTCATTTGTTTTATTGGAACATATTCTCTGAAGACGTCCCAAGAAATGTCGCATAAGTAATAGATGTTTTAAGAGTTTACATATTTGAAAATGTCTTAATCCCATCCTCACAATTATTTGATACTTTAGCTTCGGATACAATTATAGATTGATGATCATGTTCCCTCTGAAGTTTTGAATATATCCAAGAAATCGTGTTTTACGGATAAAAAGTTTGGTGACTGTAAAATTATTGTGGAAAATAAGTACTTTCATAGTACATTTTTGTAAGTAGAGATTAGTTATCTCTTGGTAAAATAACCTGAAATATCATTAACAAAAGAATATTTCTAAATCTGGGCAGCAAAACGAAAAGCGATGTGAAAAGTATATCACATAAACATTATTGAATGTTAACTTCTGCCAAGTAATAATTTTATTCAAACGTCATAGGGCTTAGTTGACAGTGGTAATTTACAAACAGAATTGTAAGAACAGTTTTCTCTAGTATAAGTAACAAATGTTAGTAATTAAAATAAACCTTCTATGTAACATACTAAGGTACAGAATATTTTCTCTGGGTAAAAAAATGGGTGTAATAACTCAATAGCATATTAATAGAGTTTCTAAAGGTAAATAAGAAAAAAGTGCCTTAAATGCCAATCTTATCACATGTGACCACTCCTGTTTATTCAGTGATAAATGTACACTGTTGGTGACCAGCTGAAGTCGTTTTTGAACTAGCATCTCTTTCTACCTAATACTTTTAACTTATGTTTTTTAATTTTTGACTTGGCCAAATATGAAACAGAAACTGCATGTCATCATTAAATGAAACTTCTTTTCCATCTGTATATTTCCCACTGGCCAAAATTAAAATGCAAATAAACCAGCACCTCTTGTTGTCTTTACTGCCATAACTATATTCATTCCTAGGGACAATTCAAAGCCTGAGTGAAGTCACACGCCTAGAATATCAGTTCCTTATTAATACACCGCAGTCAGAATATTAAAAAGGAAAATGTGAGTGTAAGGCTACATTTTGCACACAAGAAGGTGAAAATTAGCAACATACTGATGGTCAGTTTCAGCTGGCACTGATTGAAAATACATTTCATTCTTAGACAAATTGTGGACACCTTTGTATTACTCCAAATGATGGCAATGACAATGACAGGGGACGAGATCTAGACCCAACTATCATTGCTACTGATATTCCATCAGAACACTATACCACACAGAAATAGTCAGAAAGTCCTGGCAGGCTCCAGGGCTCCGTTTGGGTAAAGCCACAGGTGAATACTGGGTCTGACGTCTCAAAGACTCCATCCTCCAGTGAACAGGCTTTCGGTTGCCAAGGCTGATCCTTAAAATAGTGTTTTGGATTTTTGTAAAGATAGGATGTAGTGCCAATGGTTGAGGCCAAAAGGTTTGTGCTGAATTCAGACAAACCAAAAAAGAACTGAGGAACGCAAGGTAGCTGTGACATGCCCTTTATTCAACTCATGGTGGCCAGTGAGCAGATGTGGGGACATCTGCCTTTATTCAGCTCGTGAGGGCAGGCGAGGTGGAACCCTCCGAAGTCGCCTTAGGAAGTCGACAGGCTCAAAACCTCGGATCCTTATATAGTGGCCAGAACAACAGAGGCTCTGAATGAAACACTAGTGACGATTACTTAAGATAACACAGAACCTGCTGGCTTAATCATAGTTCTTCAAAACAATCAGGCACCTTGTGGCCTCCAGGTGAGAAAGCCTCATTTAACTCGTCTTCCTCACCTAGGGCTGGAGTCCAGTGGTGTAGTCTTGGCTCACTAAAGCCTCAAACTTGTGGGTTCAAGTAAATCTCTTGCCTCAACCTCCCAAGTAGCTGAGACAACAGGTGCACCACCATACCTGACTAATGTTTATAAATTTTTTTATAGAGATGAGGGGCGGTCTCACTATATGGCATGGGCTGATCTGGAACTCTTGGCCTCAAGTGATCCTCCCCCTCTCAGCCTCCCAAAATGCTGGGGTTACAGACATGAGCCATCATGCCTGGCCTAAAACTGTTCTTGAACAAATCTACTAAGCCTTTTTAAATTACCTATAAAAAGAGAGAATTTTATAAATTTTAGTTAATAAAAATGGTCTTATTTTCTCATTTCATGAGTAAAAATCTTAAAGTCAAACAGTTGGAGATTTGGGGCTATTTTGACCTTTTTCTTTAGCACAATGTAATCAGTGTTAACTTTCTAGGAACGAACACTTTAGGAAAAGACTATAGAACAAAAATGGCTTTCAGTGAGTTTGCTGCAATTGTGGTTTTAAAGTTACTTAGCATCAGAATCCAGAGGACTTCTTAAAATTGCCTCCGAATGTTGCCGTGTGGGTCTCGCGGAAAAGCGATGTCGTGGAGAATAAGCACACTTATTGAAATTGTGTTTTAAATAAAGGTGACCATCTGCTCACTCAGGCAAAATGGCGAGCTTCTTTATTTGCAGTTGGTTTATATAGGTAATTTTGTACATGCGCACAATACAGCAATGGCCTCATTGATTCATTTAAACATCATGTGACTACCTCATGATTAGCTTCTGATAATCCACTCAACATACACCTTTTGACATAACCCTTTCAACATAACCCAATTTAACATAACTTAATGGAGAACATGTTGTTAGCCATTACTTCTTTGTTCTTTTCTGATGATGCCTGAGGCTAGGGAGGAACAAGGTAGATTGAATACCTGCCCTTGCTGGCCTTGCTGTTTGGAGGCTGTTACTTTGGATCTTTAAACAAGGCATAAAGAAACTTCTTGGGCATACAGGAATTTGTGTGCAAACCTCTGCTCCCATGTAGGCCTTAAGTCAGGGGGATTTTGCTAGAACCTTTTATAAGGAATTTTCATGCTGGACTTCTCAAAAGCCTTTCACAAGCCCCAGTTTCATCTGTGCCACTAGATACTTGTATGCATTAGGTAAATTCCTCTTCTCTTGAGGTCCCTGAGCACATTTCCATTCCTGGACCCGTCAGCAAGAGACCTTCATTACTTACCACAGATCAGGAAAGGTTACTGATGGGTATCTGACCAGTTTTCCAAAGGGTCTTTTTGTTGACCTCATAAAGTTAACCTTAATTCCTTAATGCAATAAATGTTATTCCAGTCAAAGCCTTGGTCATGTTAGACTCACAACCAACCTGGCCACATGGGATTCTGCCTCAGTTTCTTACAAGTATGCCTGCACAAAGTGTTTTCACTGCTCTCTCTCAAAGGGCTTTTTTGGCCAGAGGCATATAGGTGTTTTGCCTATACCATAAAAACTACCCTTTTAAAAAGTACAGTTCAGTGGTTTTTAGTATATTCGTAGAACCTGTGACACCTGGGATACCTGGGTTGACTCCAGTTTATTGTTACAAATAAGGCTGCTATGAACATTTGTGTACTAATCTTGCTGTGGACTCTTATTTTCATTTCTCTTGGCTGGATACTTAGAAATGGAAGGCTGAATCACAGGGTTATCTGATATTATTTTGGTCTGGATTCTGAGCCTGATTTTCTCTTTTCAGCTCAATAGTTGAAAGGGTTAGACTTATCAGCTCTTTGCACAAATGTCTTATAGGGGTGAGGAGGGTGGAAAGAGGGTTCTAAGTTACCTTCCAGGACTGGCAGTCCAGGGACTCCCAGGTCTGTTGCAATAGTCAAGAATTTCTTCCTGCAGACACAGCACCTCTGTGTGGTGCCCCTTCTACTCCCTTGTTTTGGAGATTTTTAATCCAACCCTGCCCTTCCCTAGTTCCTTCATGACTGCTACACCAAGTGACACTGAGCCTGTCTTCCAGGGTGACCCCTCCTATCTAGAGACTTAATTAGATGGTGTTTTCTAAGAATTGCCACCTCTGGGCCATGCTGGGAAATTTCCATGCCTTCTCCTTCCATCTTTCCATCTTAGCAGCTCTCATGCCTGTTCAGTCTACAGTTTTCACTTGAGATTGGGAGGATGTTCTCCTTCATCTGGCGGTGTCCAGGATCACTTACCACTGGTCCCCTGCTGGCTTGGCAGTGCTTTGCCTGCCCTGAGGCTGCCTCATGTTTTTCTGTTCTTGCAGGACTCAGGGTGGTGTTCATGTGCACAAGGATGGGGTGACAGTCACTTCTCCAGTCCTGATGTGGGTTCAGGTAAGTACAGGGATTCTTGTTCCTCTCTGTCCCCAGCCTGTCTCACTGACAGATTTGGCAGTTTTCTAGGAGGCCCAAAGGTCTTTTTTTGAGCTTCGAGTGTCTTTTGAGACCAGTTCTTCATGGCAAAATAGAGCCCACATGGTTCCTGGGCCAGGCTCAGCATTAGCTGGTATCATTTCTACCAGGCTGAGAGGACTCACAGAGGGTTTTTAGGTGCTTGGAGCCACAGCAGCTGGCAACTCCTTCCAGTAACCATTTTTAAGATACCACAGAGAAAATCTTTCCCAAACACTCTGTAGTCAGGCCCTGGGGCCTCCCTTGTGCCCTGAGATCCAAACATAGCCCTTGGGGTCTTAGTGCTCAGTTCCCAGACACCTTAGCCAGGGTAGCAGTTCTCAGATGGTGACTTACGATCTGATCAGTCAGATTCAGATCAGTCCCAAGTCCTGCCTATTTAGGATTAACAAGAAAAGAAGATGCCTGTGGCCAAATCTAGTGACCTACGGAGCAACAGAACCAGGGTGTGAACAGCACAGATAAATATGGTAGAGCGGGAGGATGCTTCAGCTACCACAGGATCCCTAAGTCCCTGAAACTGGAGGCCAGCCAAAAGCAGCACTTAGTGAGTCTGACAAAAGCTTTTTTTCAGTCCTCCAATAGCTGTTTAACTAATGCCCTCTATTAAATTATTTCTGTTAAAAACAACTAGTATGATTTCTTTCTTATTAGCCTAACTCTGACTCATGTACTGGAGAATTGGGGTAAAGTATGGATTTTATCCAGACAGGCTAGATCAGGAGTAGAGAACCTTTTCATGTTGGAAGGCTGCATTAATTTAGATGTAATCAAATAAGGTGATATTCGGCCAGGTGCTGTGCCTCACCCCCGTAATCTCAGCACTCTGGGAGGCTGAAGTGGGTGGATTGCCTGTCTGGAGTTCAAGACCAGCCTGAGCAAGTGTGAGACCCTGTCTTTACTAATAATAGAAAAACTGAGGCAAGAGGATCACTTGACCCCAAGAGTTGGAGGTTGCTATGAGCTATGATGATGCCCTGGCCCTCTACCCAAGGTGACAGTGTGAGACTCTGTCTCAAAAAAAGGGGGGAGGGAGAATGCTATATTCAAGAAATTTCAGGGAGTTGCCCTGTGGCTCAAAGGAGTAGGGTGCAGCCCCATATGCAGGAGGTGGTGGGTTCAAACCCAGCCCTGGCCAAAAACTGCAAAAAAAAAGAAAGAAAGAAAGAAAGAAAGAAAGAAATTTCAATTAGATGTATGTAAACATATACATTATTTTGTAAAAATCTAACTACTGTATCACAAGAATAGAGAAGCAAGAATCTAATGTACTCAGTTTAATATGAAGCCAGTAGACAATTTAATACCCACATAAGAGAAAAACTCAAATCAATTTAAGGTGTAGGGCAGGGATACAAAGGAGCAGAGAGAGGAGAGGAGGGAGGTGGACAGGTATGCTCCCATTTAGTGAGCACTCTGTTAGGGTGTGTGGCACACCTCTTGGGGGTGGGACACAATTATAAGAGGGACTTTACCTAACAAATGCAAACATAGTAACCTAATTATTTGTACCCTGAAACAATGTAAAAAAAAAAAATAACAAAACCCCAAAACAAACCAAAAAAATCTAAGTACTTAGTAATTTCAAAAAATGAAAACTGTTTGTTAATTTTAAAGTTAACTAACTTTTTAATGACTTTGTTGCATCTTCTTTGTGTTGGAAAGCATTTGAATATTTGGTTGCAGCATGGAGGTCTGTAGTTTTAGTTGATCCTCTATATAGGTATCAGTTATTTGTGACCTTACGGGTGTCTTGATTTGGGTTAGGTAGGAGGAAGTGGATTTGCAGCAATATGTGATTGAAAAGCAAGAAAGCATTTGGGGGGCATGTTGCTGGAGGTTTGGGTATTCTAGTGCATTTTTCCATGTTTCTATTTGGATCTTTCTTAACACAAATGACTTTAGAATGTCATCTACTGAGACCTCAATCAATTCCATTTGTAGTTCTTTAGGTGCCTTGGTACTATCAACTAGGTGTGGCTGAAATGCTAATTTGAGTATGATGTCATGATTCTCAAAGTCAGTGAACCTTTTATTATATTCTCCACTTAACAGGTTTATGACAGCTGCATGTTCTTCAAATGATTTGCATATGTTAACTTGCTCATCAGTGATCTTAGCTAACTGGGGAAAATGTTCATCCGAAATTTCTTTTTTAAGAAGCCTTTTGAAACTGGAGCGCCTGTGGCTCAGTTGGTAGGGCGCCGGCCCAATATACCGAGGGTGGCGGGTTTAAAACTGGCCCAGGCCAAACTGCAACAAAAAATAGCTGGGCACTGTGGCGGATACCTGTAGTCCCAGCTACGCGGAAGGCTGAGGCAAGAGAATCACCCAAGAGTTGGAGGTTGCTGTGAGCTGTGATGCCACGGCAACTCTACTGAGGGCGATAAACTGAGTCTGTTTCTAAAAAAAGGAAGCTTTTGAAAAAGATAACTTTTTCGGCTCGGCGCTTGTGGCTTAATTGGCTAAGGCGCCAGCCACGTACACCTAAGGTAGTGGGTTCAAATCCCCAGCCCGGGCCTGCCAAACAACAATGATGGCTGCAACCAAAAAATGGCCGGGAGTTGTGGCGGGCACCTGTGGTCCCAGCTACTTGGGAGGCGGAGGCAGGAGACTCGATTGAGCCCAGGAATTGGAGGTTGCTATGAGCTGTGATGCCATGGCACTCTACCCAGGGGGATAGCTTGAGGCTCTGTCTCAAAAAAAAAAAAAAAAAGATAGCTTTTTTCTCAAAATGCTTAGATTTTGTGCCACATATGATATTAGACTTAGTTTTACCCTGCTAAGAAATATTCAAGTTATTCTGACTTGACATATCACATAGAAATGCTGCATCAGTATAGTAATCTTTCATTTGCTAATTCTGTTCTTCGTAAAATTTAACTATCTGTTCTTACAGAGATAAAATTTTGGCTCACGTCTGTCCCTATGATAGCCAATGCAATTTAGAATGATATGATAGGCTTGACACCCGTAGCATGGTGGTGTGACACCAGCCACATACACCAAGGGTGGTGGGTTCGAGCCCAGCCTGGGCCAAGTAAACAACAGCTAAACAATTGCAACAAAAAAATAGCCAGGCATTGTAGTGGGCTCCCGTGGTCTCCACTACTGGGAGGCTGAGGGAAAAGAATAATTTAAGCCCAGGAGTTTTAGGTTGCTGTGAGCTATAATGCCACAGTACTCTACTGAGGGCAACGTAGTGAGTCTCAGTCTCAAAAAATCTATAAATAAATAAATAAATAAATAAATAAGAATAAAAAAATAGAATGATATGGCAAATCCATACTGAATACTTTATCTTTCAACTTTGGCATGTTATGAAATGGGTGAAACTGAGGATACCATGTTGCATTTGCACGAATATAGTTAACCGTACTTTTAATTTATTGCAAAGTGTCACTTAAAATAGTGACTTTAGCACAGAGTTTACTGATATACAATACAATGAAAAAAATGAAAACATCTGGATCTGTTAGTACTTTTTTTATCTGCATAATAAACCCGTTATGTATGTTTTCCTGTCCTGGAAGGTGAACCATCTGTACATACACTCGCTGAATTCGCCAAATTCAGTCCAACTTCGTGACCTTTATCTTAGCTATTCCCTGTGTTCTGTTTGCAAGAGTGCCCAAAGCAGGGTACTGTTCATAGCTAGGTAAATCTTCTGTTTGACCCCAATGAATATAAGACCTATGCCAAATAAGTAGTATCAGTTGATTTATCCAAAGCAATTGAATAAACTATATTTGTCTTTCGAAGTATTGCCTGCAGTTGTTCTGTTAAGTTGAAGGCCAGTATGTGGTTCTCCTTGAAAGAGGCAGTTGTTTGTACTTTAAAACATTATCAAGGTCTAAGCATCCTACTACTTTGATGATGCATTCTTTCATAATTTCTATACCACGGAGCGGCTTTTCTTTTGTCCTGACTATGTAAGCTACTTTATTAGTTGCTTCAGTGGCATTATTTTCAGGTACTTATTGCTGCTTAAAAGAATTTTCTTTGCTTTTGCTTTTTATCTTTTAATTTCTGCAGTACAATGTTCACTTTTCTCCCCCTAATTTAAAATATTTGTGGTCCTTAGGAATGGTATAATGCTCATGAGCATTTAATTCCTTTAATGTTGATATTATAGGGAGGCGCCTATGGCTCAGGGAATAAATTAGAGGGCCGGCCCCATATACTGGAGTGGTGCGTTCAAACCCAGCCCCAGCCAAAACCTGCAACAACAACAAAAGTTAAATAAGTAAATAATTAAAAAAAAATAAAAAGAGGCAAGAGAATTGCTTAAGCCCAGGAGTTGAAGATTGCTGGGGGTTGTGATGCCACACCACTCTACCCAGGGTGACAGCTTGAGACTCTGTCTCAAAAAAAAAAAAAATGTTGATATTACAGTATCACAAAGCAAGCAAGTCATCTTTAGCAGAAAGGAAACAATATTGCAATTCCCAATCCTCATTTAAAAAAAAAAATCTGTTTTCTAGGACAGGTGAGGCGGCTCATGCCTGTAATCCTAGCACTCTGGGAGGCCAAGGCAGGAGGACCCTTGAGCTCAAGAGTCTGAGAACAGTCTAAGCTAGAGCAAGACCCTGTCTCTATTAAAAATAGAAAAATAATCTGGGTATTGTGATGGGCACCTGTAGTCCCAGATATTCTGGAGGCTGAGGCAAGATCACTTGAGCCTAGGAGTTTGAGGTTGCTGTGAGCTAGGCTGAGGTCGTGGTACTCTAATCTGGGCAATAAAGTGAGACTCCGTCTCAAAAAAAAAAATTTTTTTTTTCTTCCTTCAATGTTCTCTTGGTCTTCTTTGACATGATGGTCTTTTAAGCAGACAGAATTTAAAAATACTGCTGAGTTGTGCAACTGTTTACAAATTCCACTCCAAACAGAAACACAGTGCACTGTTGTCAAAAGCTGATAACAGACTAGTGAACTCAACCCCCATATACTCTCACCAGCCAGTCTCATGTGGTAGTGGCACCAGTCAAGCAGGGGAAGTTAGACTAAATCATGAATAGCAACCATCAATTTAGCCCTTATGGTTTATTTATAAATGTTCTAATTGTGCCAGTCACTCTGTGACAATTATTTTGTTGAAACTTATTTTATTCTTTGGTATTTTAAATGTGTTAGTTTTAAAAATTAAATAAAAATATAAAAGGCAAATAAAAATCTAGTAATAAGATAAAAAGATTTGTTCTGTAAAATTTGGATTCAGTCAAAAGGCTGCACTTAAGGACCTAGAAGGCTACCTGTGGCCTAAGGACTACAGGTTCCCCACCCCTGTCCTGGCTGGAAGGTACTTTAGAGGTCTAAATCAGGCCAAAGGGCAGAGGCAACAGTTGGTGTAAAGAGGTCCCAGTGATCAAGTCAAGGGCATTTGATAGGCCATGGCCTTTACCTGGGGAGGTGGACAGAGAGTGAGACAGCCAGGTTAGGATTGGGGTCAGGGTGATTTCTGATCCTGAGAAGCCCCCAGGACTAGACCTGTTCCTGGCTTTGCTAGTCCCTATTCCAGCTGTGCCCTTTGGTTGATTCTGTGGTTCAATACAATCACAATGTGTGATTTTTTTTCTTCCCAGGCTCTAGACATCATCTTGGAGAAGATGAAGGCTTCAGGCTTTGACTTCTCTCAAGTCCTAGCCTTGTCCGGGGCAGGCCAGGTTTGTCTGCAGCAGCCTCTGTCTGCCGGGTGAGGGTGACTGTCCTGGAGAATGGCGGGGGTGCTGAGATGACAGCTCTAAAACTATTTTACCTTGAAGGCTCTGTAACTTGTCTTCTTGCAAAAACAAATATGAGATAGTTATTATGATTTAGTATTATACAAAATAGGACACATGTTGAGAGAACTCAATAGAGGCCCTCTAACTCTGGCAGAGGAAGCATTTGACAAGAATTGAGGGGGCACCAAAATTGCTTTGCTGTACCCTGAAGGTAAAAACAAAGTAAGAGTGATACTAATGATAGAAAGACTAGTAATGATAATATCAAGGAATATTGACCAAGCACTTAGTGTATGCCACACTCAGCAGTGAGGCCATTACATACAATATCCACCTTAATCCTCCCAGTGACTCTACAGGGTGGTGCTGTGCAGTGGTCAGCACGGGCTCTGGGGATGTTCCTGGGTTTGGTCCTCAGCTCTACTAGTGACAAGCAGTGACCAGGGCATGTTATCCAGCTTTCTGATGCCTCCATGTCCTGTCATAGGGTCATTGTGAGTGTTAAGTATGTGGAACAGTGCTGAGTACATAGGAAAGCTTATTTCAGTTTTAGCTACTGTTCTCATCATTGATGTTTGCATGAGGGACAGAGAAGTTTGTCACTTGCCCAAGATCACATCGCCGGGAGGAGAGGTCAGGACCCAAGTCCAGGCTCACCTTCCAGTCACTTTATCAGGCTGGAATCACTTTTCTCCCTGCTAGACTACCATGTTTCACATCCTTACTAGAGAACACTGACTAATTTTTCTGAAGATTGCCTCTCTCCCCACTAACCTAACAAGGATATTTTGTCCTGATTCCTGTTGAACTAAACAGAGATTCTCTGGGTGATCTTGCCTACTTCTCTGTCCTGAACCCCAGCCCAGGCTACCCATTTCCCTCCTAGACATGCCCCTGTCTTCACAGCTGGGCATCCCACAAATGCCGCAAACAGACCTCCTTCTCCCTGAGTTCCCTCAGGGAATTCTCCCTGTCTGCCCAGGGGCATGACTCAGGTGTCATTCCTGATTCCACCACCTTCACACCCCATATCCAAGAGTCCCTATGTCCTGCTTACTCATTCAGGACTTTTCAGCCTACTGCCTCTTCTCCAGCACCACCTCTGTCACCCCAGGCAAAGTCCCTGTCATATTTCGCTGGGCCTGCCTGCCCCAGCCTACCTTCTCCATGACTCTAAGCCCTGGTACCTCACTCCCTGCTAATCTAGGGTCCCACCACCTCCAAGATAAACCCTAACGGGCATGGGTATTAGGCCCTTGCTACTCAGGCTACCACCTCTCCAGCCAATCACCTACCCCCTAGCTTAGCCTCAGGCCTACTGCTTAGAATGCCACCCTTGAGCCTTCCCACCTGTGGACACTCCCTGCACAAAGCACACACCCTACTCTGGAACTCTCCTGTACTCACGTCCAGTTCTACCTCTCTGTACCCTGGCTGCTTGGCACTCTTACTGCAGCTCCCAGGGTTTTGTACTCGTACATTTGTGTTTCTTCCTCTGACTCTATTCCAGTAGCCTGATGAATAGGGGCAGTGATATCTTAATCATTTGTCCCAAGCCAGGTATGATCTATGTGCTTAGTAAATGTTTGCTAAATGAATGAATTAATGGGGTGTGTGAATAAGCAAATGAATTATAGATAATACTCTAAGCAGTATCTGTAAAAATGGCCAGACACAGTGGCTTACGCCTATAATTCTAGCACTCTGGGAGGCTACAGCCAATGGATTGCTTGAGCTCAGGAATTTGAGACTACCTGAGCAAGAGCAAGACCCCATCTCCACTAAAAATAGAAAAAATAAGCTGGGTGTTGCAGTGGGCACCTGTATTCCAGTTACTTTGGGAGGCTGAGGCAAAAGGATCACTTGAGCCCAAGAGTTTGACTTTGCTGTTAGCTATGATGATGCCACAGCACTCTACCCATGGTGACAGAGTGAGATTTTATTTTTTTAAAAAAAAAATATATATATGTATACACACACACACACACACACACATATATATACATACATATATATACAATTTTACCAAAGACACTAAAATCTAGACCAGTAGTTTTTTCTTAGCCTCTTTCTACAAGATGCAGGGTGGACAAGCCAGAGTTCCTTCCTGCTTTATCAAAACTAAGTCTCACAGAGGGGATGAGCTCTATGATTTAGAAGTGGTGGGGCAGGCTTAGAGCCAAGTTCTTTGGCATGTAGTATGGGGTCCTTCTGTGTCTCCAGAAAGCTGTGACACCAGTGTGTGGCCATGAACATGTGCTTGTGTTTTCCCTGGACAGCAACATGGAAGTATTTACTGGAAGGCTGGAGCCAGTCAGGTGCTGACAAGCCTATCACCAGACCTCCCACTACATCAGCAACTGCAGGTAACTGGCCTGTCTCATGGAAACTGAGAAAGTTCTGCAAAGGGGGAAGAAGGGCCTCCATCCCTGTGCATCGTTGAGGTGGAAGACAGTGGCTTCGGCAATAGTCCTGTGAGCATGGTCTGCCCTGTTTCCCTGGATAGAGCCTACCTGGTGTTGGGACAGAGGGTTAGGTGCTAAACCATCCTTATCATATGAGTTCCCTCCTACCCACAATGACTTTGTTTCATGCCCTCACCCCAGTCAAGAATCTCTCCTGGTGCACAGTCAAGAATCCTTCCTGGTGAAATTGCTGGGAAGGTAGAGCTTGGGTTTCTCTCCCCCACCCCCCACCCCCAGGTTCCCGATGCCCCAGGAAACCCATTATCTGCCATGGCTGTATGTTTCCCTCACTTATTGCAGCTTCTACGCTTAGGTGCCCTCACTGGAAGACCCTTTCAACTTCAGGCTTTTAGGGAGACCACTGTGCTAGGCAGAGGTTTGGGCATGAAGGGATTGCCCATAGGTCTCCAAAGTCACCTCAGAAGCTGCACCTGCTATAATGGGCAACATTGTGGCCACCAGCTCTGCAGCAGTTCTCTCCAAGTCAATGGACAGACCTCAACCCTCACTTTTGCTCCTTTCAGGCCTGTTTCTCCATCAGTGACTGCCCGGTGTGGATGGACTCCAGCACTACCACCCAGTGCCGCCAGCTAGAGGCTGCTATGGGTGGGGCCCAGGCTCTCAGCTGCCTCACCGGGTCCCGCGCCTACGAGGTAAGCAGTGCCCTGCTTGGCTGGAGACTAGAAAGATGGTCTGGTTACAGGCTCTGGTCCCTTCTCCCTGGGTGTCTGGGAGAATATTAGCTGGCAACCTACCTCTGTGGGAATCACATGAGTGTGTGGGGTTGTTTGTCCTTCAAAGCCAGGACCAGGCATCCTGGCCCATAGGTCCTGATCCAGGCCACCTGCTGCCCTATGTGCCTGTTGGACAAAGGCAGGGCTCCTGCATATATATTCCCAGGCTTGGCTAGGTATCACACAGCCTTGCTCCTCACATTGAGCTGATGTGCATGGGGGTGAGGGTGGCACCTCCATCTCTCAACCTCTGTAACCTGGAGGTAACAACAGGACTTACACTTGGGTAGATCTGAAACTGAGAGGAGTCAGTGCATATAAGACAGTACAATACCTGGCATAATTAAAAATGAAAAGATTGCTTCTGTTCTGCTGATTTCAGCCATAGTCCCAGAGGTTGCTATGATTTGGCCAGCTTGAGTCACCTGACTTTTCTAGAGAATAGGTCTTGGGGATAGGGCAATCCTACTTAGGCTACCTGAATAAGAACGTGGATGGGGAAAAATACCTGAGTCCGCTGCACTGGTGCCCGGTCAGAGCAGTCCTGCTGTATGAAGAGTAAGGGCCATTCACACAATGTTGTCCAGTTCTGTCATGGGAGAGGCTCTCACTTTCATATCCTGTGGGTGCAGAGTGATTGTTACTACCAAGAATATTTAAAGGAGTCAAAAGCCAAAATCAAGTTGCCTTGGGTGTTCAGTGGATATCAAGCATTCCCAGGTTTGGGGCTTACTTTTCAAAGCTTTTATACTACCCACTAGAATGCAGAGCATGCTACACTAAACTCGCTGTATGGAGCTGATTATTCATTCTGTGTGGGATTTGGGTTTCTAAGAATTTATACTCCTTCTCCAGCGTTTTACAGGAAACCAAATTGCAAAGATTTACCAGCAGAACCCTGAGGCCTACTCACACACAGAGGTTGGTTAAACATTCCTGTTTGATTAAAAGTCATAGTTAAATTCCTTTTATCATACTTTAGCATAAATATATCTCTTGTACAGTGATTGAAAACATTGACAAGCAGATACTTGTAAATGATGTACTCAATTTGCTATATTCCTCATTATTATGCCATTTCTAAGAAAAGAGAAAAGATAGAATGTGGGAAAGAGAAATCAGGGGCTTTCATGACCAGAAAGGGTCAGGGTCAAGGTCATGGTGGGAGCTGTGGAAACCAGAGTCTTCTTAAGACCCCTGAGTAGGAGATCTGGTGCCCTCTGCCTATGCCCACTCAATTTCCTGTGTGGTTAACCTGGGACAACTACCAGGCTTGTGATTGGCATGGGGTCAGAGTTTTCTTTGGAAGTGTGTAGAGCTGACCCTTTGTGTCCCCAGCTGTGGCCCTCCAGCCAAAGCTTGTAGGCACCAAGGTTCATTCCTGATTTCACAGTTAATGAAAGCAAGCACTCAATACTGCCTGAGAAGCAGCTCCACACCCTGGCTGGTGATTTTCAACTTGTATTAAGAAAATTATCTGCTCATATTAAATCAAAGTGCCTTTTTAGTCTTGGAGACTAACCTGCAATTCATTTATTTAGTGATTAAAAATTCCAGATTACTCTGCAGTACTAGCTATTAATGTGGGCTTTGGGTGGGGAGGGTAAAAACCCTCCCCGAATTGTGTGTGTAGAATGAAGGTAGCCTGATGGGTGACAGCAGGTGACAGCATTCTCTCCATGGGGCCAAGGCCCATGGTTCTTATGTGAAAGCACAGACCCAGCTAGCATTTAAAACCCATCATTGATTCCTCTGGCTTATGATTGGGAATCTGTGGTTTTTAAGGGGCCAGCTTTCCTGAGGCCCTGAGAATGTCTGGGTTAGTTCTAGACTCGTGGCCAGGCATGAGAACCGCAGAAATGGTGGGAGGGCATCACATTCTCTACCATATAGATTCTGGATGGAAAACCAGCTTCCCAAAGCATGGCTTTCTCACAGGGCTTTTGTGTATTGTGCCTGTGAGGAACTGCAGAGTGAGTGTTCTCCTGATGAGTTGGCTCTTGGTATTCTAGCTGCTCTTCTCTGAGATACTCAGTCTCCACCATTACTTCAGCATTTTGTTTAAAGTTTCTACTTCCTCCCCCAATTTGAAACTCCTCTCAAGGGGTATGTGTGTGTTTCAAGAGCGTTCAGTAGCTTAGGGTATGTGGAAGTGAGTCAGCTCTCTCGTGGTGTTTCTTTCTTTTACAGAGAATTTCTTTGGTCAGTAGCTTTGCTGCTTCCCTGTTTCTCGGTGCTTACTCTCCAATTGACTACAGCGACGGTAAGCTCAGAGTGCTGCGGAGCACCTCGTCAGTGCGTGCAGCACATGGCCATGTGGGCAGTGGGAGCATCATCCACCCTGTGTCTAATCCATGGCCCCAGGGCTGCATGCACATTATGTGTGGATTTTTTGCTTACCCGTGGTGGCAGATATCATGAAAATTACGCACAGAACTTTTTCTTGCTCATCAGCTTTTAGCAGTGTTTGTGTATTTAATATGTGGCCCAAGACAACTCTTCTACTTCCAGTGTGGCATAGAGAAGCCAAATGGTTGGATACCCCTGGAATGACCCCACACTTAGTAGCTAGAGACCACATATGTTTATTTTCTCACATAGTGTCTGAAGATCAGGAATGTGGGAGCAGCTTACGTGGGTGATCCTGCTGGCTTAGGATCTCCTGAAACATAGTCAAGTTGGCAGCCAGGGTTGCAGTCATCTAAAGGCTCGACAGGGGCTGGAGGACCCACCCTTGCAGGATCATGCACATCATTGTTGTCAGGAGACCTCACTTCCTCACATGTGGGCCTCCATAGGACTGTTGATAACATTGCAGGGAGGGTGGAGGAGTGCGGGACAGGTGCAGAGTCGTTTATGCCCTAATCCTGAAGTGGCATGCCATCATTTCTGCCTCATCTTGCTGGCACTCAGCAGGTACAGCTTGGCTCTGAACAGTGTTGGGGGAACCTCATAAGGTGTGAACACCAGGAAGGGAGGATCATCAGGGACCATGTTGGAATCTGGCTCCACAAGGAGCTATTTCTGGAAGTTTTTGTTGACGTTTGAACTCAGTCGTAAGCTTCTAGAATCAAAACTTGGTCAAGAATAAAATGCACATGTTGCCACCAAGGAGGGGAAACCTGGGAGGAAGTTGCTGAAGGACTAGACTAGAGAGTCAAAGAGAAAAAAGAGTATGAACAGAGTGAGGAGGAAAGCAGTACAAGTCCCAGATCTCTGGACACAGCTGCAGAAAGGAGTCTGGGGGTGCTCCGAGCCTCAGGGGGGTTCACGGGAAGTTTCTGAGGGTTGTTGGTTGCCAGACATCAGTCTGATTCAGGGAGAGAAAGTAAGATGACTAAGGAGTGGACCTGAGCTTCACTCACAATCTGGAGGAGGACACAAGTTTCCCTATGGCCGGCTCTATAACATTCAGCCTGGGTAGCCTGAGTGTCCACCTGGTTCTCCACACCCACCCTAGTGGTGGGAGCACATCTGGGAAAAGTCCTGCCACATTCCAGAGGCCCATGAGGCTCTCTGCTCTGCTCCCCTGAGAAGCCATCCATCTAAGCACCCCCAAACCTGGGCACATGACACTGTGAGCCCCACAGCCCACCTCTGTCTGCCTCCACATTGACACAGTGAGGGGGAAGTCTCCCACCTGGGTTCATCCTTTTGCATCCTCAGGGAAGCCTTGGGAGCAGGAGGCAGTTTTAGAAAAGACATAGTGGGCTGATCTCAGTGACCAGCAGGAGGAAGTAGGAGGGGTCTGAGAGCTTTCCTTAGAGTCAGAGGAGAGTGAGAAATCCTGAGAGCTGTACCTTGTCTGGGCTGCCTCTGGCTTGACACCTTGAAACCTAAGGGACATGTAGAATGGTTCCTGGTCAACATGTAGCTGGCAGTTCCCTGGGCCCCAGGCAGGTCTTAGAACAGTCGATGTCCCAGCTAACTGTGGGGTTTAAGTCTTTGAGGACTATCAGGAAAAGGTGGTTGTGCCATGTATTTCCAAGGGCCCTGCTGACCTCTAGTTCACTGGTTCCAGAATGACTTGGCCTGCCACACACATTCCAGGAAGAAAGAGCCCCAGGTACAAGTGTGCTGGGAGGGAATTATCCACTGTGTGCCAGATTTGCGCATTTTCACAAAAGATCCCTTCTCAAGATGTTTCTATTTTTTGTTTTTTTGTTTCCTTCCTTAGGTTCTGGAATGAATTTGTTGCACATACAGGACAAAGTCTGGTCCCAGGCTTGCCTTGGCGCCTGTGCCCCTCATTTAGAGGAGAAGCTTGGCCCTCCAGTATCATCATGCTCAGTAGTGGTAGGTCCCCTTTCCAGGGCTACTGGGGACGCACTGCCATTCCCTTTCTCTTTCTTGTCCCCCACCCCCTATTCATTTATTCACACCCCAGCATATATGCAGAGGGTTTTCAGTTTCAAGTGTTTGATATAAGTTAAATTGAAGTGTCTAGATCAGTGCCTTGCACGTAGTAGGTACTCAGGTGTATATATAAATGTATACATTACTGCCTTAGTTGGGGGGAGGCTTTTGAAAATCCCATAAGAAACTCATTAGAATAGGAAAAAGAATCGAAGATGATTACTTACCTAAGGAAAAGCACAGAACGCTGAAATTCTAGGACTAGAGGCTAGCAGTCAAGTTTGAAGTAAGCAATCTTAGGAAAAATTGAAAGAAATAGCAGGAAGTCTGGCAGAGCACAGGCCCTTGCACCAGATTACTGGCACTGAATCCTGGTTCTACTATCAGTTGGTTAGCTCCGTGATGGTAAACTGTGTCTCAGTTTCCTCCTTTGAAACAAAGAGAATAATACTATGTATCGTATAAGGCTGTTGTACAAATTAGGTTAGATAATGTGTTTAAAGTGCTGAAGATAGTGCCTGGTCCCACAGGTAATTTCCAAAACATGTGTCCATCAGACTGGCACCACCTACTCAGAGTGGACACTGGCTGTGAATGCTTTGTATGTCCAGCTGGCTGGCCCTGTTCTCAGTTGTTCTGTGGAGACAATGGAGTAGGGAGAAACTTAGAACCCTATGTGGGACAGAGTATTGGCAGGAAGGAAGCAAAAGGGGACCTTGTGGCTTGGAGAGAGTCATAGAGCTGGGTGGTTTGGGCCACAAGGAGGATGAGGCTGTCCTGAGGACTCGCCACTGGGAGTCTCAGCCACAGAAGCCCTTTTCTTGTAGGATTCACACTGACATGCTGAGAACAGCCTTTGCCACCATGAGGCAGAACATCAAAGCCAAACCATCGTCATCCAAAGTGTGCCTTGAGCCCAGTGCTCAGAGCTGAAAGAAAAAGGATCCTGCCCATAGAAGCTGATAATCCAAGACCCAAATAGACTGATAAAGGGCAGAAAGACACAGGAAGGGCAAGCAGGAAACAGCCAAGCTACTGGGAGTGGTATTCCATGCACAGCTTTTCATTTAATATGAAGTCAAGAGGAGTGTTTTGTCCACAGCAACAGGCTTTGTTTGTCTCACACCTGGGACACTTGCCCCTAAAAAGGAGATTGTGCAGAGACAAGCAGCTTGAGGATGAGACAGACTGATTTGGAAAAAGGCACTTAACTTGTCACATACTTATCGCATGTTGTGGGAGACCAAGCAAAGTCCATGTTTTATATCGTCTCTTCTTTTGTAGGTAGCACCCAAGTAGCTTTCTCTTATTTTCTCCAGGAAAATATTTGGAGATATATTGTGCTAGGCCTTTCTTAAGCCCATCTTGCATCCTCTCAGCTCACCTGTTCTGTCAGCCATTGTGGCATTTCATGGCTGTCACTTGACAGCACCCTGCCTGAGCCATTTTTCCTTCATTTTCCACTTTGGGGCTTCTCTGACTCCATGTTTGTGCTCCATGAACCTGAAGGTGCGGGAGTTCCCTGTGGAGGGGTAACGGCTCCTGTTGCCTATCTCCAGGTGGGGAGTCCTCAAGTCCAGTCACAACTCCTGAGATGTCCCCCCAGCATATCAAGCCCCAGTGGACCATAATGGTGACCTGTATGGCAGCGCACCTTCAAGCTGGCTTTCCCTCCTCCCCTGTCCACTCTTCCCAGGTCCCCACTCCTGCCTCCTGAATCACTGCCCCAGATAAACCACCTCCTACAAGCCCCTGTCAGGCTCTGTTTTCTGAGGCAACATAGGCCAAGATGTTTATTTTCCCAAGAGATGGCTTCTTCTGATAAAGATCCAAATTTTTGCTGGATGGAGCAAAATTTTCTTCTGAGGTACCTGAAAGTTTCATCATTTATTTTAAACTTTTGAAATGAAGATGTAGTCCTAGAAAAGAAAGAAAGTTTAGAAAGTTTTCTTTTTATAACTCTGGTTTCTATAGAATACAGGCCTGTCCAGAAGGTGTTTCTGCTCTCAGAGGCAGTCCCCACGCAGAGGAGGCCATGCAGGCTGTGGTTCCTCCAGGAATCCCCCCGCACTACTATCTTTTTTGGTTTATTTTCCTTAGAACATTGTTCTTTACTCTTGCATGTCTGAGTATTTTTAATCCAGTCACTGGGATGATAAAGCAAGCCTGCAAAGTGTTATTCAGTCCCATGAGTTTGCTTACTGGTGTCCTCTGCAGAAGATTCCCTTAGCTCCCATGACCTGAAGCCTGTAGCATTCTTGTGGCCTGATGTGTGGGCAGCTGTGCTGGGCAGGTGGGATTTACCTCAGCAGAGTGCATCTGCTTTTTCTCTTCAGGGAGCCATTTCTTCCTACCATGTCCAGCGCTATGGATTCCCACCTGGATGCAAAGTGGTGGCCTTTACTGGGGACAACCCAGGTGAGTACTCGTTTATTCTCCAAGCAGCCCAACTGTGTCCCGGCAGGATGCTTGAGAATTCCACCCACCCCCCAAATCTGATTCTACCCTGCTCCACCACCTGATTCTGCCCTCCGGAGCCCCTCAAAGGTCAGTCTGCCTCCTCTAGGTGAAAAGTGATCAGCCACTAAAGCAGGCAGTCACACCCACCAGCCCTGCTGCTATCTTTTTTGTTCTAAGCAGAACATCACCATTCTCCCAGCTTTACTCTAGGACATGTTGTTGAGTGTCTGCCCTGTCATTTGACGTCTAGCTATCAATGACTGTTTCTCACCCAGACACCTTGCCTTCCCTCCTCTCCTTTGGGGCTTCCTGAAGCCACTCCCAGAGGGGCCTTTGGGTCTCTGAAGAAAGGCCATTTGGGCTATGCGGAGTAGTATCCTGACAACTGCCCCTCAGCCTGGCCCAGGAAAAGTAGTCCTTTCCCTAATGAGCCATTAAATTAGGATGAAAATTGTTATGTCCGTTCTTCCTGTGCTTCTAAATAAGCATTCTTTCTTTTTTTCTTTTTCTTTCTTTTCTTTCTTTCCTTTTGTTTTTTAAGAAAGAGTCTCCCTCTGTCACCCTAAGTAGAGTACAATAGCATCATATAGTTCACAGCAACCTCAAACTCCTAGGCTCAAGGGATCCTCCTGCCTCAGCCTCCTGAGTAGCTGGGACTATAGGCACATACCACCACACCCAGCTAATTTTGTTCTATTTTTGGTAGAGATGGGGTCTCACTCTTGGTCATGCTGGTCTCAAACTCCTGACCTCCAGTGTTCGCCTTAGCCTCCTAGAGTGCTAGATTGCAGGCGTGAGCCACTGTGCGTGGCATAAGCATTATTTCTTTTAATCACCCAGAGCAGTATTCTTCTGCAGCCTCATTTTAGCAGTTGTCTAGGACCCAGTTGTCCCAGCATTTATTTAACCAGTCCCCTGTGGATGGAAGTTGGCGTTGCTCCCACATTTGGGCAACCTGAATGACACTGAGCTTGTCTTGGCCCTTTGTTGCTAGGGACAAGTCCTCAGAGGTAGGCCTCCTGGACCCACAGCTCTGACACACACTGCTGAGTGAACCTCATACTGTGTCTGAGTGTACCTGTTCCTCCCCGACCCCCGTTTCTCCATCATGCATGTGAGTGTTCAGTCACTCAACATTCGGTGAGCACTACTATGTGCCAGGCCTTCCCTCAGTGCCAGGGCATGTCAGCAGACAAGCAGATAAAGATCACTGTTGTGAACCTTGTGTGTAAGGCAGGGCATGGACAGTGAACATACCACTGGGTGGAGGAAAGCCCCTCATGCTCCTGTCTAGCCTCCATCTTTCTCTGCTCTATGTACCTTTGGTGCCTCGTCTTGGCCTCTTGTGGTTCTTTAACTCCTGGGAATGCCTGAAAGTGGTGGGGAGTTTGGACCCCTTCAGGGGAGAGGTCCAGATCAGAGGCCCTGGCCACAGACCCTACCCTCTGACTCTTGTGACCTCCTCAGCTCACCCTGCTCCTGCCTCTCCTCTAAAAAGCACATCCAGGGGAAGATGAGGACTGGTCTCCTATCTGGGGGCACTGTGGTTTCCCTTGTGGTTCTTATGTGGCCTCCAGCTAACCAGAAGCTCCTTTCCCATTCTCAGCATCGCTGGCAGGCATGAGGCTGGAGGAAGGTGACATTGCGGTAAGGTGGCTTCTCATACCCACAGGCTCTTTCTGCCCTGAGTGACAACGTGCTGGGGCTCAGCAACATCTTTGCTTCCTATCAGTGGGCCTGGTCCCTATCATTGGATAGGTCCCAAAAGGCAGCTGAGGAAGGGCATGAGGGGCCCACATCTCCTTCCTTAAAGGTCATTGCTCTTTGCTGTGTGGGCTGCACTCCTGTCTGCCTTGACAGTGACCAGTCTTGGTGGGCACAGTGACAGAAGGTCAGATATGGGGTCAGAGGGTTGTCAGCTCCCCAGATGTACAAGGGAGACATAACCTATGCATCTGACTTACTTCTAGCAAGAAAATCATTTGGGAAACCAGTAATCACCCAAACTATTATTTAGATTCAATTGCGTTAAGTTCTAAAAGTCAGCCTAGAGGATCCATGAGCTTCTGTGTCTTTGGAGCTGACTTTTGACTTATTGGTGTAGGAGGGTCAGAAGTGGTTTCTCAAGGAAGTGACATGTCTTCTGAGGTCTGTAGCATGAGGAGGGAAGTGGGGGGGTCAAGGCAGTGGGAGGCAGAGCATATTGCCAGGAGAGGGCAGTTTGGGTGGGCAAACCTGAGGCTCCTCACCTCTGCCCATCTCTCCCAGGTCAGCCTGGGCACCAGTGACACCCTGTTTATGTGGCTTCAAGAGCCCACACCCACCCTGGAAGGTCACATCTTCTGCAGCCCAGTTGACACCCAGCACTACATGGCACTACTGTGGTAAGTGGGTGTTGACCTGTACCATCCCTGGGGAGAAGGAAGCAGGTGCAAGGAGGTCTGGGATCATGGAGAGCCCCTGAGTCATTCCACTAAGCAGGCTCATGTGGGCAGCTAAGACCCCAGGGACCCATCAGCTCCTGCTGACGGCAGAGCTGAGTAGGGAAGAACCTGGGACCCAGAGTCTCCCAAACCCAAGTTCAAATCCTAATCCCCACCCCTCTTATCCTGCATGTCTGAGCCACAATTTCCTCATAAACTGGAGATAATAAGAGTTGTGTGACCTGCCTGGTACATGGTGGGCCCTCAACAAATGTTGAGAAGGACATCTTGCTCTTACTAAAGGGATGTGCTCTGTGTTCTGACCATAAGCCTTTGGAGACCTGTCTGAGACTACTAAGGGAGGAAGTTTCTGAGCCTCTAAACCCTAAGAACTGCTGGAGAATATGGGATCTAGTGAATCTAGCCAGCACTGCCCCATTGTACAGGTGGTAGAAGGTACAGAAATCCCAGCTCCGTGTCTGTACCTGGGGCTCCTTTGTGGCAGCCTTCTGTGTCAACATCACAGGACAAGGGCATTTCTACAGCCTGGGATCTGAGGGAGAGCCTCACATACCGGAGGTTCAGGGTGCCTGCTGTGCACTGCCTGTGGTGTTGTGGTCCAGCCTGACCTGCAGGCCCTCTGCCCAAGACTCTTTACCGGATTTTGTGGGTCTAGTCAGCAAGCACTGGCTCCCTCCCTTAGAGTTGCATACACTTCTACAGCTTTAAAAATGGCTCCCTCATGAGAGAGAAGATCCGCAACGAGTCTGCTTCCCATTCCTGGAGCGAGTTCTCAAAGGCACTGCGGTCCACAGAGATGGGGAACAGCGGAAACCTGGGTAGGCTGGCTAGTGATGCCTGGGCCTGTGAAGGGGCAGTAGCTGCCTGCTAGAGGAGCAGGGCCTGGGCCTCATGAGTTGGGGGAGGGCAGGGCCATAGAGAAGCAGACCTGGCATCTACACTTCTGTTCACAAGTTGGCATGGGGCCCCATGTTCTACATGAAGGTAGGGCTGCGAGGCTGCCCTTGGCTGCTGCTACTCCATGTACCAAGTGGAACATCAGGCCATAGCTGGATCTTCTGTCCCCTCAAGGTCCCTGTGACAGTGTCAGAGATGACAGTCTCTGCTCTGCTGCCTCCCTGTGCAGAGCTTTCTGCCCCAGACACAGATTCTGTCAGGAAAAATGCCCAGCATCTGGGTGGGGCTCTGAGCAGGATGGGGATATGTCTCCCATGATCAAACCCATATTGGTACCCTAAGATTGGTTGGGCAGCTGCTTCCTGGTCCAGACTGCCAGGTAGGAAGAGCTGCCTCTAAGAAAAGCTGGTCTAGGCCTCTCCAGTTTCCTGCCCTGTTGGAACTGACGATATTCAAAGGTCTCACTTGGGTGACAAAAGAGGGCCTGGGGACATAGGGATATGGGGTTATTTCACCCTGCTCTTGTTTCAGTCTGTTGAGAAGCTGATCTTTTGTTTTTTAACTATGGACAGCTAATCTCTTCCTGGTCTTATTTCAGGTTTTTATTTTGATGTAATGGAGATCACCCCTGAGATTACTGGACGTTATAGGTTTAATGCAGAAAACCAGAAGGTATGTGTGTTATTGGTCTTGGAGTTACTTTGGCTCTACTTTTGAGTTTTTTTGTTTGTTTGTTTTGTTTTTGAGACAGAGTCTCACTATCTCACCCTTGGTAGAGTGCTATGGCATCACAGCTCACAACAACCTCAAACTCTTGGGCTTAAGCGATTCTCTTGCCTCAGCAAAAATAGCTCAGCTATTTTTTTTATTGCAGTTGTTTAGTTGGCCTGGGCTGGGTTCGAATCCACCACCTTTGGTGTATGTGGCTGGTGCCATAACCACTGTGTTGTGGGTGCCAAGCCAACTTTTGAGTATTAAATGTAGCAATTAACTATCAAATTATGCTACTTTTAGGAACTTCATTCACTGACTCATTGATATAACACTTTTGAGTTATATATCTATACTAGATGTTGAGGAATTCACAGAACTCGGAAGACACTGTCCTTGCCTTCCAGGAGGAATGCAGAAAGCCTGAGAGTTGTCTTCTGGGCTAATATTTGCTAACTCACTATCACTGAATATCTCAGAGCTTATTTCCTTAGTGATCTTTATCCTATACTTACCAAGAACTTACAGATTTACATCACAAATTTCCTCCTGATGGAAAGAGCTTCTGGAACAGGGAGGCGCTGACATTTATTGAGCTAGGCACTATGGTCATGGTTTCTTACTTCTTCCTCATTTACTTCTCAAAGCAATTCTATGAGGTGGGCATTATTATCCTTCCTTCCAGTCTCAAAGGCTGAGGGTGAGTAACATCCCCAGAGTCGTCACAAGGTCATAAGTGGCCGAGGGTTCCCAAACCCAGTCCTCTCTGTCTCTGAAGCTGCTATTTTCTTCCTTTTCCACAATGCAGCTTCTCTAAGGAAGAATTCAGCTGATTCTTTCTGCTTGTAATTAATGCTTCTGTCAGATGGTTACCAGAGAGTCATCCCCACATTTTGGGGTTCGAGCTGAGAGATGTTTCTGACCTTTGTAAATGTCCAGGGTGCTTTCATAAGACGCTGTCTGTAGTGACTGCAACAGAATTGGTGTTGAATTAAATGGTAGTTGATGTCATAGCATGTTGGATTGTAAATGGAAAGTTTTGCATAAGATGTAAGGAGTTCCATCTCAGTCTTCTGGTGGAAAATCAGTTTGGTTTCTGTTTTTCAGAGAGAGAAGAGATCCGTGTTCTCTTTTATGCACATCAGTCTAGATTTGGCAAGTAGAAGGTAGTGTTCCTCAGTCAGTCAATAGATACATGTGATTAGTGCCAGGTGTTACAGACACAAAGGAGAATAGTGTGTATGTGGTCCCTGCTCTACAGAGCCCACTGTCTAGATCAGCAGTTCTCAACCTGTGTGTGCGACCCCTTTGTAACAATGAAAATATATCCTGCATATCGGATATTTATATTATAATTCATAACAGTAGCAGAATTACAGTTGTGATGTAGCAACAGAAATAATTTCATGGTTGAGGATCACCACAACATGAGGAACTGTATTAAAGGGTCGTGACATTAGGAAGGTTGAGAACCACTGATCTGGATGGACAGTGGACAGTGGAATGAACACACGTATGATTATAGCACATGTGATGGGCCCAGGGGAGAAGCCCATCTGCCCTGATCCTTTCTAGTCTCTTGAGGGTATCCTGTCATATGCTGAGGTCCTTAATCTGCCTTCAGCCAGAGAGGAAAAAACAAATTTTTTTTTTTTAAAACAGAGAGCCTCAAGCTGTTGCCCTGGGTAGAGTGCCATGGCATCACAGCTCACAGCAACCTCCAACTCCTGTGCTTAAATGATTCCCTTGCCTCAGCCTCCCAAGTAGCTGGGACTACAGGTGCCTGCCACGATGCCTGGCTATTTTTTGGTCTGGTTGTAGTTGTCATTGTTGTTTGGTAGGCCTGGGCTATATTTGAACCCGCCAGCTCTGGTATATGTAGCTGGCGCCTTAGCTGCTTGAACTACAGGCGCTGAGCCCCAGAGAGGAAACTTATATGCTACCCTCTGTATTTCATGTGGTTTTTTCATGTCCCAGGTGCCTATTTGATTACAGCACATGATATGGCTAAAAAAGGGAAGAACAGAATGCTGCAAGAGAAGACAGTGGGTGGTCTGGGGATTTACCCTAGGAGGGATGGTCAGGCACAGGCCTCCTTGAGAAGGTGGCCTCTAGGCTGAGACCTGAAAGGATGAGAAGCACCTTTCTGTGGAAGGAGTGGAGCAGACTTCAGGGAGAAGGAACAGCTTGGAAACTGGAAGTAGGTCAGTAGTGTGTTAGTTAGTGAGGAGAGAGTGGCAGGTTCCACTGTGGGTCTCAGTGCTGCAGTGACAACCTGGGGCTGGGTGTGCCTCTCTGTAGCTGTCTTGGAGGGTACTCCACAGTGGTGGCTTCTCAGTGCAGGCTCATGGCTCTCACTTGTCAAGTGTCAACTACATATTCCCTACAAAACAGGTTCTACTATTACCTCAGTTCTGTTAAGAAAGAGAATGACACTCAGCAAGACTTATGTGACTTATTCAAGGACCTAGAGCTGAAAAGTGGAGGTAGAACTTGAACTCTTGGTTGCTTGAGACTGAGCTCTGATGCCTTTGGTGCCTCCAAGTGATACACATGTGAGCCTGTGAGCTTGTGTGTGTGTGTGTGTGTGAGAGAGAGAGAGAGAGAGTTCAGAATATGGGCTGTTGTTTAAAAAAATACACACACACACGTACATGAATGGTCCACGAGAGTGCCTCACTCTGTACCCACATTTTCTGGAGACAGGTCTCAGCATTCCCCAAGGATGTGGAGATTCGAGCACTGATCGAAGGACAATTCATGGCCAAGAGGATTCATGCAGAAGGCCTGGGCTATCGAGTCAGTAAGTGAATTGCTGGTGGGATGTGTCCTGCGGTAGGAACTCAGAGTCCCACTTGTATCCTGTGCCCTCTTAACAGGGATCCTCATGCAGAAGGGAGATGAAGCCTGGCCCTGGGGCTGGGGTGAGAAAGTAAGTTGACTGGCACTTGTGGCCAGGCATAGCATAGGGACAGGTTGTTTCTGCTTCTCAGTTCTATCTCAAGTACCATGACCTCTTGACCAGAAACTGTAGGACTTGGCAGAGATCTTCCTGTAACCCCAAGCTCCAAGCTACAGATGAAATGTCCTGAGCTCTGGACGTGGGCAAAGCAGGACCTGGTCTAAGGTCATGACTCCACCACTGTGGAGCGTCCTTCAAGCTAGCACTAGTCTTTCTAGCCTTGCCAGATCCCATCTGCCTGTGGGACAGTCTGGGCTTTTCATCTTGGACAAGAACAGTGGGGATGGAGTATCACTGTCAAGACTCAGAAGACTGGTGTATTTGTTTCCTATTGCTTATAACAGAATACCTGAACCTGGCTAATAAATAAGGAAAAGGAATTTATTTCTTACAGTGATGGAGGCTGAGAAGTCCAAGTTTAAAGGGCCACATCTGGTGAGAGCCTTCTTGCTGGTGGAGACTCCACAGAGTACTGAGGTGGCTTAGGGTATCACATGGCCGGGGGGCTCAGGGCATCAGCTCAGTCCCATTCCCATGATAACCCATTAAGCTATTAATCCATGGGTGGATTAATCCATTAATGAGGGCATTCATGACCCAGTCACCTCTTAAAGAGACTGTCTCAAACTGCCACAGTGGGGATTAAGTTTCAATGTGAGTTTCATAGGAGACAAGCATTAGAACCATAGCAACTGGCATGGAGAGGGCAGTCCAAAGTTGGGGGCAGACAAAAGGAGGAGAAAGGGATTTGTGAGAACCTGAGCTATGCAATAGGCAGCTTTGGGAAGTCAGTGAATTCTCCTTATTGATAGTATTGAAGGGGTTGGGGTCTGGCTGGCCAACCATAGAGTCCAAGTTTTTAAGATGTATTTATCCCTATGGCAGCAACTATTGTCACTCTAGAAGGTAGAAAAACCTCCAAAGCCTCTTTACTTGAGGGCTTCCTTATGATACTTTTATGGGCAATGCAAGTTCTTTGTAGTCTGGGTTATATGTCTTTGACACAATCAAGTAAAAGGATACTATAAGAGAATGATATTGTGGGGATCACACCTATAAGTTATCCTATTAGGGTGCATGTGAATTTGTCTAAAGGTTGGATATAAATGTCTTAACACAACAATTATGAGAAAGACATGATGGCTATGTTAGCCAGTTGAATGAGAGTTTTCCAAACAGCATATGGAAGCAACACACTGTATCCTATTATAGAATTAATGTACACATATATAATATAATAAAAAATAAATTAAAAAAAGAAAACTGATTATAAATTACCAATAGAGTAAGAGAAAGAGGGGGGAAAGTGATAGTTTGTTTTTATTATGTTGGTCTCCAAATTTGTTGGTAGCAAAGTTGCTAAGTGAAAAATAGAAAAGGTTAAGTACCTCTGTTACAGGGCAATACCTGCTTCTAGAATTGAAGGTAGAAAGTCAAATGGATCTTTAGACACTTGTGCTCACAGCAGCATCACTTGCAAAGCCAAGAAGTGGAAGCAACCAAATACCCATTTATGGCTAAATGGATAAACCAAATGAGGTGTATACGTCTGATAGAAATTGTTCAGCCCTGAGGGAAGGAAATCCGGCCACATGCTGCAACGTGGACGAACCTTGAAAATGTTACACTAAGTGAAATGAGGTGGTCACAGAAGGACAAATGTTATGATTCCACCTAAATGAGGTACCTAGAGTGGCCAGATTCCCAGACACAGAAAGTAGAATGGTGGTTGCCAGTGGCAGGGGGAGGGGAGAGGGAGTTAGTGTTTAATGGGTGTGGAGTTCAGAGTTTCCATGTCCTGGAGGTGGACGAGGGTGATGATTGCAGAATACTGTGAATGTACTTAATGCCACTGAACTGAGCAGTTAAACGTGGTTACAGTTGGATTTTATAGTATTGTGTGTATTTTGCCATAACATGAGAGAAAGAGTGAGAAAGAGAGAGATGTTTCTTAGGTAGTAAATTCTCATAGCTCTGTAAGGTTCGCATTGTTATCTCTATTTCAAAAAAGAGGTAAATGGGGTTAGAGAGCCTGGAACTGATGGACCATGGTCCATCAGACTGCAGAGCCAGGTTCACCAGAACAAGCTGCCACTGTGAAACTACTGGTCAAAGGCAACACACAGCAAATCTCATTGCTCCCTGAAGTGCTTTAATTGATTTGATGATCCATTTGGTCCTAAGCTGATAAAAATGACAGTAATTGCCAGAGTTATTCTGAAGCAATATGTGAGTATGGTTTTTATAAAACTCGTCACCTCGGCTGGAGCAAAATAAAGACAGAGAAGGAGCCCCACTCAATGATTTGCCAGAGTGTGTATGCCCCGTGTGCTTACGCAGACCTCCCAGGATCATGAATTGGCCACAGCCCAAAATTTCCTGCACGGGGCTCTTCGCAAACAATCATTTTTGTACACTCAGGCAACCAACAATAACAATAAAACTGCTGGCACATTAAGAAAAGCTATTTCTCTACTGCTCCCAAAAAGAGAAGAAAATTCCCCTGGGCCTGACTATATCCTCTATATCAGATAAAAGGTGTCACCACCTACCTCCCCCACCCCCCTGTCACCAAGCAACAGAGCTCCACAGGTGCTGTGTTCTGTTCTCTGAGTCAGCCCTGCTCCACCTCTCTGGTCCTCCTTCCACGGTTCTCTGAGTCTCCAGGCATCCTCCAACTATGGCCCGTGGGCCACATGCAGCCTGCCTAGGACATTTATTAGGCCCTCCAGATGTTTTTGCCACTGCTGCCTGTCCTCTTAGCAGCCAACTCGTCCCGGGGCCCACAGTCTGGCCCTCAACAGTCTGAGGGACAGTGAACTGGCCTCCTGTTTAAAAAGTTTGAGGACCCCTGGTAGGCCATCATCACAGTCTCACTGAGCCTCTTGTCACAATGTCTTACCCAGTCTTTACACCCTACCCTCCCTCTCCTTTCAACACCTGTGCATCAACGATAGGAGTTCTACTGTGTCAAACCCTGGGCTGAGTTTGGGGAATACATATTCCCATGACGCCATAGATGTTCGCTGCCCTCAGCAAGCCCATGGTTTGATGGAGGAGACTGACCCTCAGACAAGTGATCAGCTCAGTAGGGCTCTGACCAGCACAGGGGTGAAGCTGTACAACTCAGCCACAGCTCCGCACCTGTTCCCTCTGTGTTTTTATTCCCTGGTGACAGTCTTGTCACTCAGGGTCTAACTCAGAGCCATCTTCTCTCTGAAACCTTCCTAATGCCTGCACTACCAGAGAGTTGCTCCTTTTTCTGTCCTCTTACTGCTGTTTTCTTGAACTCTTATCAATAAGCTTAAGGCAGGTGTTCTTGAAGTCAGTTCTGCATAATTATCTAAACTCAGAAACTGCAAAATCCATGCCCACCATAACATCCAGCCCAACCATTATAAATAGTTGGCATTTATTTTTTGTTGCTTTAAGTCTAATGTTGCATAATCTAGAAAATCTGAGGAAAGAACATTTGAATTCCAATTGTCACTAGAGTCTAAATATGATAGATAAACATATTTGGCACACCAGAAGAATTGCATTTATGTTAATAATTTCTATGTCTGATAAATTATTGTGGAAAAGGCTACACCTTTATTTTGGACAAGCCCACTTTATAACCAAAATGAATTTTCCCAGCTTCTAGCATATGGCTTTGTACATAGTGAGCCTATGGCTTTCCAATAAAGTCTCCAGTTGAACAATCAGAAATCCCCAATAAAATTAGTCTTTGCTTTCTGTAGAACAGAGTTAAAGGAGCAAATAAAAAGTTATAGCATCAAATGAATCCCCAAGATTATTCTCTCAACTCTTTTCATTCATCCCACCCTTAACTCTGAGCTTCTAAAGAGTGGTTCTCAACCTTCCTAATGCCATGACAATTTAATGCAGTCTAGTAGGGGTTGCAACCCACAGGTTGAGAACCGCTGTTAGGAGATAGCAAAGTCTACAGCTCTTGGTAATTACAATGTCTCCCAGAAATAATGCTGACATTTGTTCCCCATATCAATTATCTATGGAAGAAGAACAACAAAAAATGTAGCAAGGCATCTGTAGGATTTTGTTCCTTTGCTTTTTATTTTAAACTTTAGAAGATAAAACTTTTTGCCTTTGTGTGTAAGCCGTGCTTTTCTGAGGGGGGCTAATGGCTGGTGAAATGGATAACTTTATTGAGTTACACTTCTAAGAAAGTGAAGAAAAATTAATGTTTAAGGAACAATGTGGTGATGCAAAAGGAGTGAAGTTTGAAAGAAGATGCTGTGAGGCTGGCAACACAATATTGGAGAAAAGGAAGAAAAGTTGAGCATCTGCAACCCTGCTATATTCTATATATATATTTTTGGCCAATAATGATCAAATACCATTAAAAAATTATTGCAAGCTGAGGTTTGTCATTAATAATTTAATGACAAAGCCAAGACTTATTGTCCAGTGTCCAGATTTCACTGGGCAGTGTTCAATACATTGCTGTGTAAAATTTCTTTTAATTCTTTTTCTTGCCTGATTGCACTGGCTACAAACTCCAGTAATGATGTTGAAATGAAGTGACAACAGTCATTCTTGCTTTACTGTCAGCCATATGGGGAATGCCTTCGGTCTTCCACCATTAAGTATGGTATTACCCATAGGTTTTTAATAGATTTCCTTCATGAGATTAGAGAAGTTCCCAGGTACTCAAGTTTATTCAGGCTTTATCATGAACAGCTGTTGGATTTTTCAAATGCTTCATCTACTTCTGTTGAGATGACATGTGTTTGTCTTTTATACCTATAATATGGTGTATTACATTAATTGATTTTTGCATGTTAAGCCAATCTTGCATTCCTGAAATATATCCTAACTTGGTGTGATTAGAGAGTGTGTAGTCCTTTTTATATGTTGAAGGGTTCAGTTTTCTATTGTTTGAAGGAATTTTTGTGTCTATGTTAATCAGAAGTCTATAATTTTCTTCCCTCATGGTGCCTTTGCCTGGCTTTGGTATCAAGGTGATATTAGCTTTATGGATTGAGTGTGGAAATATTTCTTCCTCTTCCATTTTCTGGAAGTTTGTGAAATATTGCTATTATTCCTTCTTTAAATATTTAACATATCAACCAACAAAACTATCTGGACCTAAGCTTTTCTTTGTGGGAAGATTTTTTATTACAAATTCAATTTCTTTACCTGTTGTAGATCTATAGACATTTTCTCTTTCTCCTTGAGTCAGCTTTTTATTTTGTTTTTCTAGAAATTTGTCTATTTCATCTAAGCTCTTTTATAATACTTTTAATTTCCAATAAGTCAGTCATAATGTTTCCTCTTTTATCCCTAATTTTGATCATCTACTTCTCTTTTTTCTTTTTTTAATCCAGCTAAAGTGTTGATTTTTTTAAAAAGACCAATTTTTGTTTTGTTCAGAAACAGCTAGCTTGTTGTTCTTTTGTTTTTTATTGTATTCATTTCCTCTCTAATAGCTATTGTATTCTTCCTTTTGCTCACATTAGGTTTAAATTGCTCTTCTTTTTTCAAGATTGTTAAGGTGAAAGCTAAAAATGATTTGAAAGCATTTCTTTTTTCTAATATAAATATTTGAATTAATTTGTCTATAATTGTTGCTTTAATTATAACCCATTAATTTTTGTTGTGGTTTTATCTTTATTCACTAAAAGTACTTTCTACATTTTGACCCATGGTTTTTTAAAATGTGTGGTTTAGCCAGGCACAGTGGTTCATGCCTATAATCCTAGCACTTTGGGAGGCTAAGGTGGGTGAATTGCCTGAGCTCAGGAGTTTGAGACCACCTTGAGCAAGAGTAAGATCCTGTCTCTATTAAAAATAGAAAAATTAGACAGGTGTGGTGGATGCCTATAGTCTCAGCTACCACAGAAGCTGAGGATCACTGGAACCCAGGAATTGGAGGTTGCTGTGAGCTATGATGCCACCCGGGGCAAAGAATTGAGACTCTGTCTCAAAAACAAAAGTGTGGATTAACTTAACTTCTCTTTTAATTTTTTAATTTCTTTCTTAATTTAATTTAAGAAATTTAATTAAATTTAAGAAATTAAATGTAGGGTTCCAGAATTTCCTTTTGTTTTGTTATTGATTTCCAATTTAGTTCTATTATAATTAGAATTAACATACTTTGTATAATATCAATCCTTTTAAATTTATTCAGCTTGTTTTATGGCTTAATATGTGATCTATCCTAGAGCTGTTTTATGTGCACTTGAAAAGAATGTGTATTCTGATTTTGTTTAGTGGAATATTCTAAAAATGTCTGTTGGGTCTAGGTTGATGGTGTTATTTAGGTATTTTATATCCTTACTGACTTTCTGTCTGATTGTCTTATTTATTATTGAGAGTCAAGCACTGAAGTTACCTAAGTACTTTTGTTGAATTGTTCATTTCTATCTTGAATTGCTTTAAGTTATTTATGTTCTTAACACAGAGCATGGGACAGGAAACACAATCCAGGAGCAGGATATCAAAGCAGACTCCAATTAGGCCACACACACAAATCACAGGAGTGGCAATTAATACTCAGGAAGCCTAGTGCTCAGATGGACTGATGCTTCTGACCATACCAAGGTGACAGAAGAAAAGAGATATTGTTTCTCCTTATCGAGTGTGGACAAACCCTTTCTCTCTTTAATGAGGTTTAAACATTCTGCATTCCCTAACTCCTCCAAAGCGATCACTCTCCCTGAGAGGGCAGCCCCATCTCAGTGACCTTGGCAGTTGCAGTGGAGGAGGGGTGAAGTTCCAGCAAAATAGCCTTCAGTCTTAAAGAAGTCAGGCTTCCAGGCCGTGATTTTGCACCAGATTTGGGGTTTCTCTGATCTGCTTTTCTCCTGTCTCTGTTCCTTTTTGCCCATCATCTGCAATCATCAATCATTTTCTTTCTTTCTTTCTTTTCTTTCTTTCTTTCTTTCTTTTTTTTTTGAGACAGACTCTCACTTTGTTGCCCTCAGTAGAGTGCTATGGCATCACAGCTCATAGCAACCTCAAACTCTTGGGCTTAAGCGATTCTCTTGCCTCAGCCTCCCAAGTAGCTGGGACTACAGGCACCGGCCACAATGCCTGGCTATTCGTTGTTGCATTTTTTTTTTTTACATGAAACAGGTTTATTATTTCCAGATAGGCAGCAAGGGACAACAGAAACATAAGATACATTTGTGAGTTGGTCCTCCAAGACTCAGGAAAGCTGCCCAGGGCAGATGTAGTGTCAACCATGTGTATCCCCTTTGCACAACAGCTGAGAGACCCCAGAAAGCAGCCTGCCCAAGGTTTTATACCCTAAGGTTCTATGATCCAAAGGTTAAAGCATTGAAGAACAACATGTTTCTAAGGGGAATTGGAACAGAGCCTGAGCTGTTCAGGCCAATTTCCTCTTATCTCAGCATATTGTATAAGTCACAGTGCATTCTTCAGTTACTTTTAAGAACTACGGGTGGGGGGCTTCACACTCAATCCCCTCTCCCTATGCCCCGCCCCCCACGCTGAAGGTTGTGTTCTCCCTCTTTAGGCTTATCAATTAGTTTTTTCCTATCAATAAACTCTGTCTTGTCACTTAAAAATAAAAAAGAACTACACGCGAGAAAGATGGGTCCCACCAGTTATTTCAATGACACCTGGAGAACAGTCCTGCACCCAGCACCACAGTCCAGCCATGCTCACATGCACAGCTGCATTCTCAGCTCCGGTGCCTCCATAGAGACCTTTGTCAGGGGCCTTGGCTGAGGGACTTTCTCCCATATGATTCTGTACTTTTCCACTCCCATCTCTTTTTCTTCTTTCTCCCCCTAACCCACCCTCTCCATGAAAAGGTAGAAGGAGCCTTTTGTTCAGGGTTAGTGAGTGAATTCCCACAATCTGTATGGCCCTTTACCTGTTGCCTGGGACTATTTCATGGACAAAGATTGAATATTAGAGTGACACCCTCTCTTTTCGCCACCCGCTTTCTTTGTAGCAGTAAGTAAATCAAAACTTGACTGCTACTTTCACTTTCTCTCATTGCCCTGATAGGCCAATGTGACACCTGATTATATGAGACTGGGCAGCGAGCTCTCACACATGTTCATTTGTATATCATTACAACTTATGTATTATTTCATATATTTCAAATATAACATTACAAATAGTTTTTAAAATGCTGTCTGTTGTTTTTTTTAACCAAGAGACCGATATAAATATATAATAAATAAATAAATGCTATCTGGGTCCCCTCAAAGATTCAATGACGGGGGTAGGTCAAGAAGAAGCTCCAGTGTTCCAAAGATTAGTCCGGAGTGCTGAGGCACACCTATAGTCCCAGCTGCTCTGGAGACTGATGTAGGATAGATTGGAGGCTGCAGTGAGCTGTGATGATGGATACCATAGCCCTCTAAATTCAGCAGCAGAGCAAGATTCTATTTCAAAAAAAAGGAGTGCTGCAAGAAACATTGAAGCATTGGGGATTTGTGGTCTGCTTCCCCGGATTTGAACCCACCATTCTTGGTATATGGGGCCAGCACCCTACTCACTGAGTCATAGGCACCACCCTGCAATCATTTTTGTATTTCAATTTCTAACCTACTTACAACAAACAATTGAATATTGATTTTAAGCTTATTAAATCATTATTATTAGCAATGCAAGCACATCAAAATATGACCCTTCACCTGAACAACCACAGGTGCAGATCTCAATCTATGGTTCTTATAAAGCAACTCAATTTTTTCTAACAGTGTCATTACTTTTCTTTCTTTCCTTTTTTTTTTTTTTTTTTTTTTTGGAGACAGAGCCTCAAGCTATCCCCCTGGGTAGAGTGCCATGGCATCACAGCTCATAAACCTCCAACTCCTGGGCTCAAGCGAGTCTCCCGCCTCAGCCTCCCAAGTAGCTGGGACCACAGGCACCCGCCACAACGCCCGGCCATTTTTTGGTTGCAGCCATGGTTGTTGTTTGGCGGGCCCAGGCTGGGGATTCGAACCCGCCACCTTAGGTGTATTTGGCTGGCGCCTTAGCCGATTGAGCCACAGGCGCCGAGCCAGTGTCATGACTTTTCTGTTTCTTCTGAGCACTTCCAGCATCACTTGTGAGACCTCACATGGGTCCAATGGTGTTATTTAAGGTTTTTGGTATTGTGCTAAACACAATGAAAATCTATGAGAACTGTGAGAGATCAGGTTTAACTGTGATACACAATTTGCTGTAGAGATGAATTGCTCACACAGGGATTATTGGCATCACACGGCATTTTAAGCAGATTCTCACAACACAAGTTCACCACAAGAGCAACAGGAGGTGGCTATGAAATTATTACAGTAGTACAGTACAGTTTAATTTTAAGAAGTTATGATTCAACACTCCAACTGTACTTGTTTATACTGCTCTCAACTATTAGTTTATTAAGTACAGAATGTCCAGTTTCCTTAAGTACTAAGTTTGACAGTTGGTATCTCTGACATTTCACTTTGACACTTCCTCGAATTTTTTCAATGGCTTAAGAAGTTCCATTCTGATGATTTTACTCTTGAAAATGAGTCACGTGGGCAACCTGAGACCAAGGTGGATAATGAGGAGCTGAAAGCTATAGTGGAAGTCAATCCATCTCAACCTATATGTGAATTAACAGCAAGGTTTGACATTACCATTCCAACAATATTGGGCAATTTGAGACAATCCAGCAAGATAAAGAAGGTGGATAGATGGTTCTACATGAATTAAATGAGCACCAGAAAAGACTTCATCTTGAAGCTTGCCTTTCTTTGCTATCACAACATAAAGGCAAATCATTTATACACTGTATTATTTTGTGTGATGAAAAATGGACTCTTCTTTTTGACAGTTGCAAGCATTCAATACAAAGGGTGGATAAAGCTGAAGTGCTGAAACACAGTCCAAAACCAAATACTCATCTAAAAAAAGCTAGTGATGCCTGCTTGGTGGTCCAGCACTGGTATCATCCACCACAGCTTCATGAAACCTGGTCAATGGATTATAAAGGATGTCCACTGCAGCCAGAAGGACATGATAAGGATGCTTGTGATTAAGCATCTGAGATTGGTCAATAGAGACAGATCAATCCTCTCATAAGACAATGCTCAACCATGTGTCACACAAATAAAGCTGCTCAAACTACAGAAGCTGGTCTCAGAAACTCTCTGCTATCCACCACCATTCACCAGACCTTGCACCAACTGATTACCACTTACCACTTATTCCAGGCTTTGGACTACTTCTTCCAAGGAAAAATATTCAATTCTTAGCAAGCTCTGCTCTTGTGACTTCATTGCCACTCCCTCTCCCCACCACAGAACTCTAGCCTGGGGACAGAGCAAGACCCTTGTCTCCAACAACAACAACAACAAAAGAGATGGCAAAATTGTGTCGATAGTTTAGATACATACTTTGGTTAATTGCACTGCTTCTTATTTGAGATATAATAAACTACACTTTGGTTTGTAAATCAGGTGTTTCCCATTTAATGACCTGATGTGAATGGCATTGTGTATGATTTGTGTTTGTGTGCATAAACTTTAACTATTTATAAGAGATGCATTATAGTTCATGATAGTAAATGGTAAAATAGAATAGTATCTATTTATGTCTTAGGCATTCGTGGCATACCTAATATCTTCTTAATTTTTCTATATTCCTAGGCTACACAGGTTTTTTCAAATTGTTGTAAATCCCCCCTAAATTTTTCAATATATTTATTGAAAAAAATCCTGCATGTAAGTGGGTCTGCCTAGTTCAAACCTGTGTTGTTCAAGGTTGAACTGTAATAGGTATTATAAATAAGTCATCTAGAGAATGTTTAAATTATGCAGGATGATGTGTGTAGGTTATGTACAAATACTACCCCATTTTATATGAGACTTGAGTATCCACAGGGTCTGGTATGCAGAGGTTCTGGAACCAATACCCCAAAAGTCCTGAGGGACAACTCCTTTTTTAAGCCTGGCTTCCTTGGATTCAGCCTGAGATCATCATAGTTTGGTGATCATCTAATAATTAGTCAGAATATGTCCTTAAACACCTTAAGCCAGTGTTTTTCAACCATTTTTATCTCATAGCACACTTGAAACTATAGTTAAACTTCCATGACACACTTAAATTATATTGATTTAAAAAAGAGTATATATAAAAGAATATACTGACTGTGCTTTGAACTTCTTTCGAAAATCATTTGATTAATGATCTTTAAAATCATTAAGAAAAAGAATATACTGACTGTGCTTTGAACTTCTTTCAAAAATCATTTGATTAATGATCTTTAAAATTTTTCACTGCACACTGGTTGAAAATCACT
>CAUYQV010117800.1:0-10990 GCA_963574575.1 Galagoides demidoff
GGTGGAAAACTCACTGAGACTTGATTAATTACTGTTGTATAACCATAACCATTGTGATATAAAATGTATCCATTGTCAACTGAAACTGTATTAATTATCGTTCCATTGTTGTATCTATGACTACCTGAGTTGTAACCCCCCCTTAACTAGTCATCTTTCGCTTCTGTAATATGCTTACACAAAGCCTATAAGAGGCAACTCACCCTCACACTTGGGCTGCTGACTGTCTCTTGGAGCAGCAGCCCCTGCAGCAGGTAAAATAAATTACCAATAATTAACCTAAGTGGGGGTCCAAGTCTATTTTTCCAGGTCCCCTAAGTTATTTCAACAGGAAAATGGCTGCTCCCCAAATCCACATACTAATCTCTGGAACCTGTAATTGTTATTTTATTTGGAAAAAGAGTCATTGCAGACGTGATTTAGAGATCTTGAGATGAGATTATTTTGGATTAACCAGGCAAGCCCTAAATACCATCACAAATGTCCTTGTAAGAGAGGGAGATGAGAGAGATCTGACACACACGAAGAGGAGAGGGTGATGTGAAGATAGAGGTGGAGACTGGCCTAAACCAAAGACCGCCAGCAGCCATTAGAAGCTGGAAGTGGCAAGGAAGAGATTTTCCCTTTGACTCAATGGAGGGGGCAGGGCCCTACTAATATCTTGTTTGCTTTCAGACTAACAAGACAGATTTTGCATATCTGGCTTCCAGATCTGTGAGGAATTAAATTTCTATTGTTTTATGCCATCAAGTTTGTGGTAATCTGTTATAATAGCCACAGGAAGCTAACACAGGGCTTCTCAAATTTTGCACATGGATCCCTAAGGACCAGGATGCAACTGAGATTCTTTTTTCTTTTTCTTAATTGTTGGGGATTCATTGAGAGTACAGGTACAAGAAACCAGGTTACACTGACTGCATTTGTTAGGTAAAGTCCCTCTTACAATTGTGCCTTGCCCCCAAAAGGTATGTCACACACCAAGACCCCACCTCCTCCCACAACTGAGATTCTTATTCCCTGGGTCTGGGGTGGTGCCCTAGATGTGGCTACATTTTTAAGAAGGCTCCTGCGTGAGGCTGATGTTGCCATGCTCTGAGGGACAAGAATAAGAAGGTAAACCTGGAGGAGAGATGGGTGTAGAAGAGCTTACCGAGGAGAGAAGTCAGGAAGTTTCCTGAAAGTTTTTTGAGTCCATTCTTTCATGTACAGCTCCTCTAATCATGCCGTGTTTCCACCAACAAAGGAAAGATCAGAATTCAGGCAGCTGCCCAGATAATTGAGATAAAATTTAATTAGATGATGGCCTCATTTCCCTCTGTGGCAGTTAAGACCTAGCTAAAAATGGTATGTGGCCATTTTAAAGTAACAAAGGCACAATCGCTTCGACAGTCACATCTGAAATGTCTCTCTATTTTCTGAGTACCAGTGGAAATTTCTGTATCTGTTGAAAATGAGTGTGGGTGTGTGGAGGGTTCATTTAATTTTAAAAACCATTAAATCTAAAAATTAAAATAAACCCCACATTATTATTCTATTATTATGTAAATTCTAATAATAGAAAGTGTTGGTGAAAGGTTTAGCTCTTATTTGGCAACAAAGTTGAGTTTAGTGTTTGCCTTGGGGTAGTTTTTCATTTGGTGTTTGTCTTCTTAAGATACTGTTGTGAAGAGCAGCAAAGGAGGAAAAATCCATTTACTTAAATACAGACTCCTTGGATAACGAACGAACAAGTTACAAATGAAGAGGGCAGAGGAAAATGTGACACTTGGGTGATGCTGAAACACACAACTTCCTTAGAGAAGTGTCTTGGTCAATTTGGGTCATTATAACAAAATAACACTGGACTGGATAATTTATAAATAATAAAAATAATATAAACTGGCTTGGCGCCTGTGGCTCAAGTGGCTACGGTGCCAGCCACATACACCTAAGGTGGCAGGTTTGAATACAGCCCGGCTTGCCAAAACAACAATGACAGCTGCAACCAAAAAAATAGCTGGGCCTTGTGGTGGGCGCCTGTGGTTCCCAGCTACTTGGGAGGCGGAGGCAGGAGACTCTCTTGAGCCCAGGAATTGGAGGTTGCTGTGAGCTGTGATGCCATAGCACTCTACCCTGGGGGACATCCTGAGGCTCTGTCTCAAAATAAATAAATAAATAAATAAACTTACTGTTCACAATTCTGGAGGCTGAGAGGTCCAAGATCCAGCCACAGCAGATTCAGTGTCTGGTGAGGGCTTGCTCTTGGCTTCAAATGGCACTTTTGTTGCTGTGTCCTCAGGTGAAAGAAGAGCAAAGGGCACTAATCCCATTTATTAGGGCTCCACCCTCATTTCCTAATTATGTCCTAAAGGCCCCACCTGTTAATATTGTCACAGTGAAAACTAGGTTTCAGCTCTTCTGCTGCCATTTTAAATACAGCTCCATACGATGCTGCTGCTGCCACTGCTGCTGCAACCCCCTGCCAACAGCTCTGCCACCATGGAGGACGATGAATACAGCAACATAAAGCAATTCACAGAGGGATCCAAGATCAGTGTGAGCAAGAATCAGCAGGATGGTGGTAAAATGTTTATTGGAGGCGAAAGATCTGACTGAGTATTTGTCTCGATTTGAGGAAGTTGTAGACTGCACAATTAAAACAGATCCAGTCACTGGTAGATCAAGAATATTTGGATTTGTGCTTTTCCAAGATGCTGCTAGTGTTGATAAGGTTTTGGAACTGAAAAAACACAAACTGGATGGCAAATTGATAGACCCCCAAAGAGCCAAAGCTTTAAAAGAGAAAGAGTCCCCTAAGGTTTTTGTGGGAGGATTGAGCCCAGATACTTGTGAAGAACAAATTAAAGAATATTTTGGAGCCTTTGGAAAGATTGAAAATATTGAACTTCCCATGGATACAAAAACAAATGAAAAGAGAGGATTTTGTTTTATCACATACGCAGATGAAGAGCCAGTAAAGAAATTGTTAGAAAGCAGATACTATCAAATTGGTTTTGGGAAGTGTGAAATCAAAGTTGCACAGCCCAAAAAAGTATATAGGCAGCAACAACAGAAAGGAGGAAGAGGTGCTGTGTCCAGTGGACGAGGTGGTACTAGGGGTGGAGGCCAAAGTCAGGGTCAAAACTGGAACCAAGGATTTAATAACTATTATGATCAAGGATATGGAAATTACAATAGTGCCTACGGTGGTGATCAAAACTACAGTGGCTATGGCGGATATGATTATACTAGGTATAACTATGGGAACTACGGATGTGGACAGGGATATGCAGTCTACAGTGGCCAACAGAGCACTTACGGCAAGGCATCTCGAGGGGGTGGCAATCACCAAAACTATTACGAGCCATACTGAAAGAGGACATTGGGGAACACAGGAGGAAATGCTAACGTAACCCATCCTGCAGACTGGTCTTCTACTGATCTAAGATGATTATTTTGTGAAAGACTTTCTAGTGTACAAGACACAAATGTGTCCAACTGTATATAGCTGCCAATTAACTTTCTTTTCTTTTCTTTTTTTTTTATTAATGATAGCTGTGTACATTAATGGAATCATGGGGGCCAATTAGTTTTCTTTGTTTTTACTTCATTCTTTCCTATCTGTTATGACTCAATGTGGATTTGTGTTTATCTACATTTTGTTTGTATGACTTCATGTTAAACTTCAAATAAATTCTTCCTTATGTGAAAAAAAAAAAAAGAAAACTAGGTTTCGACATGTGAATTTGGGGGTGATATATTCAGACCATAGCAAAAAGTCCTTGGTCTTTTGGGAAGTGACATTTATTTGGAAAATTGATTTGGAGCTCTCTCCTTATCATTCTCCTCCAGAAAACCTTGAGGGTTCTCTGTAGCATTTTATCTTTTTTTTTCTATTATCATAAATATACATAACATGGTGTTTACCATTTTAACCATTTTTCAGTGTATAATTCAGTGGTATTAAGCACATTTACCCTGTTATGCAACCATCAGCACTATGCATTTCTAGAACTTTTTTGTCATTCCAAGTAGAAACTCTATATCTATTAAACAATATTTCTATGTTCCTTCCTCTCTCCAGTCCTGGGTAATCTCTATTTTACTTTCTGTCTCTCTGAATTTGCCTATTCTAGGTATCTCATGTAATAGAATCATATGACATTTGTCTTTTGTGTCTGGTATACTTCACTTAGCACAGTGTCCTCAAGGTTCATCCACGTTGTGGCATGTATCAGAACAGCATTGCTTTTCATGGTTGAATAATATTCCATTGTATTATACATTATACTTTGTTTATCCATCTTACCTGTTGATGGACACTAGGGTTGTTCTCACCTTTGTACTATTGCAAATAGTGCTACAATGAACACTGGCATACACGTGTCCCTTTGAATTCCTGCTTTTAATTCTTTTGTGCATGGCTGGCAGTGGGACTGAAGGTGGCCAAGCTGTCTGCTGGCATCTGTCAGCCAAGGCACTAGGACTGAGGTTGGCCGAGTCCCACTTTGTTTGGTCTTCAGAGGTGTGAGTGGTGGTGCCTGTGAGACAGAGTCCTGAATGGGAAGACAGAAGCGATGGGCCTCACCATGGGTTTCTAGCAATGCTGCCAATATTTGAGGCAATTTCAGGATTTTTCGAGACTCAAAATTTGATAGAATATTGACTGTATTATAGTCTGAGTGAGATTATGCACAGGCACAATTGTGAAATGAAGTATTCATCCTCCATGTTTTCTGCTTCTCCCCCTTCTTCCTGCTGCCACCCCCCACAAGGTATGCTCTTTTAAGAGTCAGAAGATTGTCTGCACCTACCTCATCTGATAGGTGAGAAAATCAAGGCTCACAGAGAGAAATCTTAAAAATTTCATGAGTGATCGCTGACAGAGGCAGGGATTGCAACCCGTAGTCCTTCCATTCCTGCCTACAGCCACCTGCAGGCTGTGCGATGTAATGATTTAAAGTGTAGAATTTGAGTCCCAATATTTTGGAATGAAGCATCTAGAGACTTGGGTTCCAAAGTGGCCTAGTTTCTAATTAGCAGTTGGAATTTGGGAAAGGACCAACAACATTTTTGAACCATAGTATCCTCATTATTTTAAATGGGATAGTCTTACCTGCTCTGCTCACAATCTGCTCACACATCTGTTATTTCAGATCAAATGATTTGAAAACATATGAAATGCAATATATGTAAGATGCCAAGGAGAACGGGAACAGTGGCGAGGATAAATCCCACAGTCCTTTGGTGCCCAACTGAGCAGCAGGAGTGGGGAGGGGGAGGATTCTGACCTACTTCTGTGTGTGCTCATCTCTCCATCCTTTCCCTTACTTCTCTTTCTCTCCTTTTTGTATATCATCTCTGTGGGGGACCGGGGGGTACCTGCCTTCATAGGAGCCGAAAGAGGTTGTCCTGAGAAGTCTGGCTGAACTAGGCCAAGCTGACAAGACAGACTGACAAATGCATCCTGATGTCTCAGCCCACTGCTAGTGTGCCAAAGGCAATAGGCCTGGTGATTGTCAGTGGCGTTCCAGCTGCCATCAGAGCCAAAGGCACAAGGACAAAGTGGGACAAGTTTGCATGTAATGGCCTTCTGCCTTACATTGGGGACCTTTGTCCTTTCTCCATCCTTCTCTATTCTCTTTCCTCCCAACTCAACACTGACTTCCAGCCACTTAGTTTCTATGTACTGAGTGTCCTAAGTTCCTCCTTGCCATATACTTCCTTCTTAAAAATGTTTTTAAGATAATCTTGCTCTTCTTCATCTAATCACAACACTGAAATCTCAAGCTCTGGAAGGTACTGATCTGATTTAAATAATTTATACAAAGGTGAGAACTGATAAGCTTAACACAGAGGTGATTTGCATTTGTAATAAGAGATTGTTGACACAATTAAATCTCTTAGTGGTATACTAATGGGGAAGAAAAAAGTTGTTTTTTTGTTTTTTAAACAGAGACCTTGTTTCTCCCTCTCTTGTTCCTACCCACATTTGATCGAGCCATGTGTATCTAGTGGGAAGTTTCTCTCATTCATGTATGAGGCACTTCATGTTTATCATTTCATATCCATGTGAGCCTATGAAAGTCATAGCTACATTTTCAAATGAGCAGATTAAGGCCCAGAGAGGCCCAGTCACACAGCGTGTAGGAGGTGGTGTGTTGGATTCAAGTTGGGATTTGTCCCATGTTTTCAAAGGTAGCACAATTCTGTGTAAGGGACAAAGACCCAGAGTTGGTTGTGGATTCTAATCTGTATGGTGATAGGGAAAGAGTGAGAGATAGAGCTGGAAGTGACAGTCAGGGGCACACTGTGGGGGCCCTGTGTACTGGGCTAAGGAAGGACATTTGACTTCATGGTCAGAATAAATAGACCGTAAGTATCTGGTGGACCATCTGTGTCTTTCCCCCAGGATCTAGAATAATTCCCCCTGCATATGGCAGGAGCTGACATCATCCCTCCATCGTCACTGGGGGTCCCAGGTTTGGCTTTCCTCAGAGGAAGCTGACAGGCAACAGAGGGTGGGAAGCACACGTGGAGAGAGGGAGAAGAAGCAGGGAGGAGGCCCATGGGGCAGGAAGAACTATTACTCCTCAAGATCAGAGCCTGCTAGGGCTGCTTTGGAGTATGACAGCAAAAATGAGCCTCCTCTTTGCCATTTGGCACTGGTATCTTCCTATTCATCTCCCTAAGGGAAGTGAGAACTAGTTAAACAATGACCAATTAATAGATTTCATTTATGCTTAGGGCGTTAGACTGTCAAGGTTTATAGGGGGTCCAGAGATCAAGGGAAAGGAAATTGAAAGTTAAAAATAACTTGAGTACTAAAGAAATAGTGAAAATTCAGTCCTTTTTTTTTTTTTTTTGACATTTTAATTGTTGTCATCACTTTGACTTTCCCTCCCAAACCTGTTGGAGAGCAAGGACAGACACAAGGAAGGTTGGGCAGGCTCACTGGGATGCGTGGTGAGATGCTCTGTCTGTAATTGACCTCCTGTCCCAGTCAGTTCTCATCGTGTGCTCTGTGCTGAGCTAATGAATAAATTGTTTTGTGTTACATAAAATTACCTTCTCATGATTCCTGCATTCTCACATGTTTCACAGCAGCACTGAGCAAGCTGAGATTCCCCTGGCAATCAGGTCTCTCGTTTTAATTTCTTGGCTTCCTTGTACCTTGATTTCTCTTACCTTCTTTTTTTCCCCAGACACCGTACCCCAGTTTTCAACTCTTGTGGTTCATACTACATAATCATATTTGCTGTTTACTGAAGGCCTCCTGTGAGTCAACTGCCTTATCTATGGATTCTGTAGTATCTCCACGATAGTAGCATTTTCTCTGTGCTACAGATAAAATGGAAAATTGAGGCTTGGAGAACAGTTGACTTGTTGAAGTTCATCCAGGTGGTAAGTGAGTGCACTGGGACATAAATTCAGATGCCGTGACCCTTTAATACAGTTCCTCATGTTGTGGTGACACCCAACCATAAAATTATTTTCGTTGCTACTTCATAACTGTAATTTTGCTATTGTTATGAATTGTAATGTAAATATCTGATATGCAAGATGGTCTTAAGCGATCCCTGTGAAAGGGTCTTTTGACCCCCAAAGGGGCGACTCAGAGGTTGAGAGCCACTGCTTTAAGCCCACACTTATTTCTGAAATATGTGGTTTCTCCTACTTCTTTGGGGATGGGGAGGCAGGGTAGGGAGGTAATGGTTACATATTGGGGAATGTTCACAGTATTGAGGCTGGCCTCAGAGAACCAGCTTCTATTTATTCTCTCCCATCTTACATGGAAACTGTTAAAAAATTCCTGCATTACAGAACAGCTCAGGATGGGTCACATTTCTTATGGGGCTGTTTCTGTCCATTCTTCAGGGCAATTTGGGTTTCCCCCCATAAAATCAAAGCCAATATTCTACTTGCTAGCAGCTCAGTTCAGCCCTCATCATAACTGATGTGGGGATAAAGGGCTTCTCCTTTTCTTTTGGGAGAGTCTTATCTTTTAATAAGTAGTGTTTGGTTTGAAGTTTGTGGCTAGGAATCTTAAAGCCAGAAAAAAATAGAATTAATGAAAGTGAAATGCATTTTTTGTGATGAAGCCTGTTTTCTTGTTCTGTTTCCTTTTCTCAACAACTTTTTCTATACCTGAATGCCTCCTTTAGCTATTTATTTCCATTGGAAAAAGTATCTTAAAAAGATAGCTAACATTTATTGTACAAAATAGTGTGTTCACTTAATGCTCAGTGTGGCCCTGTGAGAGAAGTCTAGTGTTGATGAGAGGCCCTGCGGGGTCAAATAACTTCCCCACCCTCACCTGTCTATAGACCTGAAGGACACTGGTTTAGGCCTGGACAATTCTAACCCTTCCCACCAGGGCAGCAGCCCAACAGGAGCCCGTGAAAGAGTCTACCTGAGGGCAGAGCGAAGATGACAGGTGCTGCCACTTAGATAACCTCAGGAGATTCCATGTCTGGGACCTGCTGGGCATTATTAGAGAAAAGGGGTGAGGTAGAAATGGGCCAAAAGAAACAAAAGCACGACCAGGACCCACTGGGTGCACATGTGGTCCCCAGCTTTTAGTCAGGTCCTTATTATGCTTCATCCTGTCGCCCATCCTGTAAATACAAAGTCGGATCTCATGTAACAGGTGAAGCAACTGAGGTTTAGAGAGGCTCACATTTGCCCCAGGTCAAAGGGCTAGGCAATGACAGAGCCAAACTAGGGTGAGTTTCAAGTTTATGCTTTTGACTAGTGTGTATGATGCCTGGACAGATGTCTTTATATTTCATGTGTCAGCTAACCTCCACCCTTAGACTGCAGTAGAAAAAGGCATTGAGGCATTTTCTAATTAACTTCCCAATGCTTTGCTCTGAGTAGGAAAAGGACAAAGTTGAGAGGTTGGGTTCACACGCTGGGATTATGTTGGGTACGGATTGTTACTTTGGGGGCCCAGGGATGCCAAGAAGTAGACAGAATCCAAAAGAATTTGTGGGGAAAATTTCTCTTTATTTTCTCTAAAAACTGAAATGTGGCATTTCTTTCAATTATGAATAGAGTAACATTAGCTGAACCTAAGACTTTGTCTGCCACCCATAAGAATTACAAATGCTTTGATAACACACTATAATTTGACAAATATCTCAAGATATCATGTACCCTCAGCACTACTGCAAAATTAGGGGAGCCGTTAGACTCATTGCTGGACCCTGTTATTTAATGCATTAATAAAAAGTGCTATATTACTGTATCATAATTTTAAGAAAAATTACCAATTGTAATTACATATAATTAATCAGTTGCCTTTGTAATCCTGTGAGTTTTATTTTATGCACTAAAAACATTATTTTTAGGCTCAGTGCCTGTAGCTCATACAGCTAAGGCGCCAACCACATACATGAAATCTGGTGGGTTTGAATCCAGCCTGGGTCTGCCAAACAACAATGACAACTACAACCAAGAAATAGCCAGGTGTTGTGGTGGGTGCCTGTAGTTCCAGCTACTGAAGAGACCCCCCTTGACCCTGCTCCGAATTTCCCCACTCCTTGCTCGGAATTTCCCTTGATTAACAGACCCTTGCACAACCCACTCCCTGCTCGGAGGAATTTTCATTGCTTAACAGACCAGTGACCCTACCCCCCTTGCTCAACTGCCCTTCCCCTGATCAGAATTTCCCTTGTTCAAACAACCGACCCCCATACCCATCTGTTGCAGTTTTCAGCTTTAAAAAGAAGCCTGTAACAGCCGTTCGGGGTCCTTCCTCCCAAGCGGCTGAGGGACCCTGACGCGTCAGTAATAAATTTGCCTCTTGCATGTTGCATCGACTTGGGTCTCGTGAGTGATCTTTGGGGCGACTCTCCCAAGGGACCCCCGGTTAGGGTCCTACATTTGGGGGCTCGTCTGGGATAGAAGCCCATCCCCCAAGACCACTCACCCCAGTCGGAGGTAAGTCCGGGCCTGGCAAAAGTATACTGTCCTCTTTGTCATCCTGTTATCTGTCTTTCTGTTACATTTTGGGGTGTACGCTATTTGTATTTGAGGGGATTGGAGAGGGGCAGACGTGCCGGCACTCTCCACCCTGCGCCCTGGGGAATGCCCCGGTGGTTGCTTGTGTAGGCAAGGTTTCCCAGCCATTTGGAGGACGGCCGACATTGTCAGCCTCCTTACTGGTGCAGAGTAGGCTGGGTCTCTTTGCCATTTGGAGGGCGGCTGACGACACTGTCAGCCTCCTCAACTCCGTAAGTAGGCCTTCCTGGCCATCTGATTCAATTTCAATTTTGTGGCGCCGTCATCTAGCCGCACAGTTTGTCTTTGTGTGTTTGGTCTTTGTTTTTATTTGTCTCCTTGTCTTTTATACATGGATCTTTCTCCCTTCCCAGACAGTGACCATGGGACAACAACTAACAACTCCTCTTTCCCTGACTTTAGCTCACTGGAAGGAGGTCAAGGCCCGAGTGCACAACCTCTCGGTTGAGGTGCACAAAGGACGATGGCAGACCTTCTGTTCCTCGGAATGGCCGACTTATAATGCTGGGTGGCCCCGGGATGGAACTTTCACCTTGTCTGCTCTTTTACAGGTCAAATCCAAAGTCTTCCAGCCAGGGCCTCAGGGCCATCCTGATCAGGTCGCCTATATCATCACCTGGGAAGACTTAGTCAGAGACCCCCTGACGTGGGTCCAACCTTTCCTCGGTCCTCAAATTTCTCCCCAGGTGCCTCACCAAGACCTTGCAGCCACACCTTCCGCCTCGTCTTCCACCCTACTCCCCATTCAGACAGAAGACAAGCCCAACCGGTCCGAGAAAACGGTTCTTCCCGATACTCAACAAGATCTCCTCTTCTTAGATCCCCCACCTTATCCTCACCCCACCCAGCCACCAGCAGGAGCACTCCCTCCCCCATCAACCTCCTCTTCTGCTTCAACCTCCTCTCCCGCTTCAACCCCTTCTTCTGCAGTACCCTCAGCCCCCTCACCACCCCGCCTCCGACTAAGAAGGGAACGGGATCCCCA
>CAUYQV010117801.1:0-11729 GCA_963574575.1 Galagoides demidoff
AGGCGTTGTGGCAGGTGCCTGTGGTCCAGCTACTTGGGAGGCAGAGGCAGGAGACTCGCTTGAGCCCAGGAGTTGGAGGTTGCTGTGAGCTGTGATGCCATAGCACTCTACCCGGGGGACAGCTTGAGGCTCTGTCTCAAACAAAAAAAAAAAAAAAAAAGTACAATGTACCCCATGTTTGCATTAACATATACAGCTATCAATTAATAAAAAAAAAAAAAAGAAAAAAAGAGGAAAGCAAAGAACAGTATGAGAAGGCATGGCAAGCATCAGACTAGACTCAGATGGAATGTAGGGTTTGTAATTATTAGACAGGAAAAGTAAATTACTGGGATTAACAAATAAGAATTGTAAAGGAAAAAATAACTAGCAAACAGGACACATGGCTAAAGTGAGCAGAGTGATTGAAACATTTTAAAAAATCAAAGGGAACGCTGAAAAAAAGAAGTGTTCTTGACAGGCTCATTGGTAGAGGTTTGGAAGGGCCCTGGGAAAAATCAAGAGAGCTCAAAGGTACGTCAATAGCAGCTTCCTAAACTGAAATTCGATAAGCCAAGAGAGTGAGGATAGTGAAGGGGTAGTCTAGAAATACGAAACATTTCCTAAATGTGTCAATTAACGTAATTAGAACCCTAGGAGAAAAATGAGAGAAATTAATAGAGAAATATTTGAGAAAATAATATTTGGAAAATACTCTCTGTATAACTAATAGACACCAAACCACAGATTCAGGAAGCATAGAAAACAGCAAAATGTATAAATACCAAACAAAAAGTATACATAAACATTTCAAATTTGGGCTGGAGAAAACAAAGGACAAAAGAAGATCTTGAAACAGATGATAAGAATACCTTCAGAGTACAAGAAAACAGGTAAGAATTGCAATAGACACAGAGAGGCGAATATCACATCATCTCTCACACATAGCATCTCAAAAAGACAGACTCACAGAGACAATGAGAAAGAAGGTTGGTTCCTGGGGAAAACGGGGTGGGGGCAATGGGAAGTGTCTGTCAAAGGGTTCCAACCCCCAGGTCTAAGATGAATATGTTCCAGACACCTAATGTACACCATAGTTAATAATATTTGGTTTACTTGAAATTTGCTGGAAGTGGATACTAAGTATTCTCATTACATACATACACAAACACACACACACATCACACGCATGCATGCACAAACACCCCCAAATGTAACCCTGTGTTATAGTTATAACACACACAAAATATATATATAATTCGTCACTTCTTGAATTTAACTGCATTGTATCCTAAGGTAGCCTTCACAAATGACTTAATACATAAATATATTATTAGATATTAAGAAGAAATACAAAGCAATTATATAGTTTGATCTCTTTATACAAGGTGATTATTAGTTTGTTTGATAATGGTAATCATTTCATAATGTATAATATATGTATATCAAAACATTACATTGTATATCTTCAACATATACATTTTTTTGTTATTGTTGTTAATTATGCCTCAGTTGAGCTGGGAAAGAAAGAAACCGGCTAAGCAGTTAAATCTAAGTTTTCTTAAGTGAACAGATGAGAATATTTCATAAATAATGTGTAGCCGTGTGAATATTAAAAAAGGCAAATGGAGAATACACAGAACACAATGTATACGTTAAATTCCTAGACATAAAAGAGTCACAGGTGATATCAAACGTCTAATAATTTAACCTTTCAGCAGGAAATCACATAATTTACTGAATCTTTATCTTCGTCCTAAGGGGATTTTCAATGTCACAGTGACACCTGTCTTATTTCTTTCAAGGGTAAACAAATCCATTATTTTTCCCTTTGTAGCAGGAATCTGTGATCTTATTTAGATAAGAGGTGAAGCGATGTGCAAAATGGGAAGAATTTACTCCAACTTTTAGTGGTGATTTCTCTCGTCTGGGCTCCAGCGACTCAGAATTGATTATGACTTTCATCTATCTTTCTAATTAAATCATACAGATATGTTTAAGTATAATACTAAATTTATAAGTGTTTACAGTAAGATTGTGGCCAAAAGCAAATAATCTTTCCCAGCAACGCAAGGAATAATCAGAAAAAAAATCTTAATGATACGTTAATGATCTCAATATGTTTGCCCACTTGGGTTTGCTTTCTGGTCTTGGTAAAACTTCTTAGGCCCTCTCCTTTCTTTAAAAGTTCAAATTACTTAATTCTAACCTCACTTTTATAATAAGCCTTAAAATGAAATGATTTCAATATTTATCTTATCACATCTAAATTACGGTTCGTTACTTAAGAATTCATTAATCTTAATTCATTTTCACTAGTTATCTCACTTCAAACTACACATAAGGTTTTAATATTAGCATTAAAATTTTTAAATAGTAAAGGAAAGTATCTTCATTAATCATAAAACCTATTTCTCTTCACATTGAGACACTTAATTTCCTGAATGAGTCTTCAGTTATGCTTGCTTTCCTATTATTTTTCACAAAAAATGAACCGTTCTTACTATTTTCTTATTCATACCTCCAAGTTTATTTTAATATGAATACTATCCCCTGCACACATTCTGATAGCCACCAGCCATATATACATTCATGCAGTATGTCCACAAATTCTAGTTTAATTTCTCCCCATAGTACTTGCATTTGTTGACCCTCACATTATATTGGGTAAGTATTTACCTTAGCCTGGCTTCAAGGATGGATACTGAGGAAAGAAAAAACTCTCAGCGAACTGTATCATTATTCTCCAAATTCATAGCCCTGAACCCTGAAGCATTATTTCTTATTTAAGAATATATTGAACTCAAGCAATTAATCCCTTTTTTGGGTACAATCAGTAGCTGAGAACATAGAGGAATTATCAGTCATGTATTCTTGATCCATAAAACTGAACTATTCTCAATTATTCACAACTCTTCATTTTATATTTTCTTTGAAATGAAAGTAATGAAATCACTAATATCAATCTGATTTCCAACAAAATGTATATTCATGTATCGGTTTGTAGTTATAACACATACAAAATATATATATATATATATATATATATATATGTATGTATAGTTTGTCACCTCTTGAATTTAACTGTATTGTATCCTAAAGTAGCAGTCACCACTAAATGAAGCGGCACATACACATATTTTTAGATAGTAAGAGGAAATACGAAGAAATTATAGAGTTTGATCTCTTCAAGCAATTCAAAGAAGGTTTCCAGAAGGGATATTAGTTAGTATTCATCTTCATATATTCATAATGTTTTTTGCTGGCTATTTTTTTTATTAAATTATAAAGAGGTAGATCATGTCTACATTAATGCATTTATGGGGTACAATGTGCTGATTGCATTCACATACAATTTGGAATGCTTCCATCGTACTGGTTAATATATCCCTCATATATTCATATTTATTTTTAGCTGGTATATTAAGTCAATCCAAATAGGCAGATAGCCATTTGCAATTATCCTATTATGACAGGATCGTAGTTTTAGTAACCTTTACTGGGTAAGTCATATGGCGGATGACTGTAATGAATAATAAATAAAAATGAAATTATTCCTAAGTCAAAATAAACTTTCCAATCATTTTTTCAATACTTTTTACAGCTATTGCATGTATTTGTAGTTAGGTCATGTTTTTTAAAAGAAAAAAAGAAAAGCTACAATTAGTTTTAAAACAAGGGTAAATGGTAAGATAGAAAATGGTGGTTGTTATGGCAACTGAAAATGCATTGAAAGAATGATTACTCTGAACAAAAATTATAGAAAAGGTAATACACATTTATTGTATTGAACTGAAATCAGAACTCACTAAGACTAATGTCTGCATCAAATCAAATTGCAAAGTTCACATACAGAAGACAAGATACTTGTTTGATTTTTTTTTTATTTTTTTCTTGGAGAATCCCTTCTCTTCAACCTCTGATAGCACTCAGTCTAAACCACATACAATTTTTATTATGTAATTATTTAAAAGACATGTTCGAATGCTATTTCTACTTATGACACAGAAATTTTAGAAAATCCATTCACACACATAAATGTATGTGGTATACACATACACACACGGGTGCAAAAATGTATACACATTTTAAGAAAGGGGGAAACTGCATTAAAATTATAATGCTCAATATGTATCAATAGGAGTACCAGTCACATTGAGCACCTCTTATAAATGCTGACGTTAAACCTGACTTAAGTATTACAAATTTAACACAGCTTTTCCCTTTCTTAAGTTGTAGATACAATTTCTTGGCACCATGTGTGTGCATGTATAACATTTGCTAGCAATCCACTAAGCTCTTCTTTGGTTTTATGATGTACTAAAAGAATATAAGTTTATATTGACCTCTTAATGTTTAAGCTATGAGGAAAGACTAAGGTTTTTTTGCTTGTTTTGGTGGTGGTGGTTATTTTTGCCCTGGGCTCACTGAACAATTGGTGAACTTCTATCACTTTTCATAGCTCTAATACAGAAAAGTTCTAAGACTTCGCCTTAAGATAAAATAGAGAACTCTTCAAGGGTGTGTCTGTTATTTAAAAAATAAGTCTAAATAGAGGATATTTTCCTGCATTAATGAACAAATGAAAACAGTGGTACCTTAAGTGTGCAGATACAGTATGAAATAGCTAACAAATTATATATAATCAGATGCTACCCAGAGTATACGTGCTGCATTATTAAGAGATGTGTACATTTGCATTCAGAGTATGTAATATTATTTATAGAAAATTTTGCTAAGTAAATCATTGGTCATGTTTAAAATAAGTCTGTTCTTCTTAGTCTCAGCGAAGTGAGAAAGGGACGATAGCTCAGTCACATTGAAATAACATTGAATTTAGAATCATTAAGAAGGAGATTCACATCTGAATTATGTCACTTATCTTTTTTTGACTTATGCAGTTCATTAAAACTATGTCTTTCATTTTCCTCATATTTGGATTTGAAATAACAACAGCTTCTATATTTCACTAAGGTTCTTTCGTAAGGTTACAACATGATAACGTGTTAATATATAACAATGGGTACAACACAACAGTCATGCTATTGTCAGATATGGTGATCATGTTTGAAATTATTGGTGTCTACATAATGATATTTTATGTTACTCATGTTTCATAAAATATGTGTTGTGCCATGCTGTATGTTAGGTATGTGTGGTATCTTAAACTAGAGTTAAATGAAGACATTTTTTTCTATTCTTCAGGGTCCACAGACTTGGTAAGATATGCATAACTAGACAGAATGGAGAAAAAAATTGAAGTAATGCATTTACTCAAATAAAGAATGCCCAGTGTTATAAAATGCATATCTTATAGAAAGAAATTTGTATACAAACAGACTATGCAGCTGATATTCACTGCCTTGGGTTGCTACATACTGAACACATGTTAACAAAGAAGCCAGGGCTCTCCTTCTCTGGTAGCCTTAACCCAGTGAGGGATTAGGCCCTTTTTTCCATGACAATCTCTCTCCAAACTCTTTTGGTTTTCAGTAGCAGCCCTGCTTCCTCTCAGAATAATGGCAATTGCCATAGAGCTAATACCTTGATTAGAAGGAGGAATCTAGTATTATCTACAAACCAAGAAACGATATAGTAAATTCAGGTGCTAAGGGGTAGAACCATGAAAAATAAATATGTGATCTTGGTGACTCCAACATTTTACTATTTTCTGTAAAATTTTATTTGTTTGATAACTGAACAGCACTGAAACAAATTTTTAGTTTCTAAAAATGTATGTTTTCATAATAGCACGTACTTCCTCCTAGTACTTATCACATTTGTAAAATAGTACTTTTCAAATTCTGATTTGGTTTATTTTTCCCAGTAAATTGTAAATTTAATAGAAGTAAAAACCTTTTATACTATTGATAACTTGTTCCAGACCCTAACTGAGCTGAGGGTACATGACACATATTTAGTAGACACTTGTTTAATGAATAAATGTCACTAAATGTATACAGTGGCATGTCCCAATTTCCAAATGGGAAATGCGTGTGCAGTAACAGCCATGATGCCTGCCCTGCCAAGATTCCCCACGTCACACATCATTTCCTTGTATTCCCACCCAGATTTCAACTCACAGTACTCACAACTTTGTGAAGATTCTCTATGGCCATAGATGTCTTCTCCTCAAAGGAGGTTTAAAATGCTATGCAGTAAATGTTCTCTTCTGGGCACGGATACAGGGCTGGTGGCATCCCAACTCTGGCAGACCAGGCCACCTGGGAGGAACTGTCACACCTTCTGCGTTGCTGCCTACCAGGCTCTGGTGAGGCAGGACTGGAGAACCAAGAGCACTGGAGAAGGGCGATTGCAAAGGCCACAGGTCCCTAGGAAGTTGAGGGAGACTCAGCATAGCTCGCGCTACTGCTGGAGCCACATCTTCTTTGACCTTTATTCAGAGTACAGTACCAACTGGTGTGAAGCTGCCCTCCATGGCACACAACTTCTGAAGCTGAGAATGACCATGACCGGGAAACAGGGTTACCCCACTTAGGGCTGAGCAGAGATCCACGCCTGGGTAATTTCATGACAGTTTCTTAGGCCTGGACAATTTCTTAAAGAGACCATATCCTTTCATTGGGCTCTATATCTAGACAACGGAGCCTGGCAGAGATTTTCTCACTTGGATCTTTCCCTTTGCCAGAAGCTCTGTATTCCTTGCCAGCTAATAAATCCTCCTTTATCACTGATGTGTGGTCGGTGGCTTCATTCTTGGAATCCCCAAGACCAAGGACCTACTGAAGAAAGAAATTCTAGTAATAAAACAACCTGTAATCTATACATGTGGTAGTGGCGGGAGGTGGACTTTTCAAGTCCTTTGCCCTTTCCTGGTCTATACTGAAGACTGTTCTCTACACCAGTTGGCAGAGTTCACTGGAGGATTGAGTTTCAATTGTCCTTAGAGGGAACTGACAGGATTATATGTCTCTATTAGCTTCTGTGTTTTACTTACCTCAAGTAAGTTTCCTTTTTTACCCTGGCATCTTTTGGAGTTATTTCACAAAGAAACTCCTAGTATAGTAATATGTAAGTGTCACAGTGGTAATTCGGGGGGGTGCCCAAATTAAATCAAATCATTTCTTAGAATTAGAAAATAGAAAATTCCAAAATTTATTTTGGAATGGGATTTTTTTAATAATATTTTTTCTTGATTGTTTTTATTGCAATAAAGCTACATTCTTAATGATGTCAAAAAATGTAGTGGGATTGCGTGTATTCTCACTACTTTTTATATTGATAGGAGTCAGCAGTTCACATACTCTCAGGAAAAATAAATGCCTTACAGGTCCCTAGACTTAAGGAAATAGGAGTATTTAAGTATTCATTTTGCTCATTTTATAAATTAAAAATGAATTAGTTTGTATGCCATGGAATACTATTCAGCCATAAAAAATGAATTAATACCTTTGCAACAATCTGATTGGAATTGGAAACCATTCCCCTAAGTAAAGTATAAAAAAAATGGAAAAAGAACACTACATATGGTCACAATTAAATTGGAACTAACTGGACATCACTCAGGTGCACAGATGAAAGTAAAACTCAATGAAAATCAGGCAGGGAGGAGGGGTAGAGACAAAACAAATGGCCACAGTCCTGTGCACTAGCTAGGTGATGGGCACACTTACAACTTTGACTCAATCAGTACAAAAGCAGTGCCTATAACCAAAATAATCATACCCCCATGATATTTTGAAAGAAACAAAAAAAAAATGAATTAGTTGCTATCTCATTTGTATATCTATACACCAATCCATCCATCTAGCGATCCATCAATTTAGTAACCCATTCATCCATCCATCCGTCCAATAATGATTTCTTAAGCAACAAAAGCAGATTCATATATTAATATCTCTAATAATTTACAGTGGCTTACTGAAATAGAAAACTAGAAATTTGCTGATTATATAATGAACTACCAGTACCAAACCTGTTTCAAGCAACAACTAAATAAATTCTTTAAACTTTCAGTCTAATGTAAATTTGCTCAAAAGGTACTTTATATGTGTTAGTATATTTCATTAGACTATATTACTCTTCAAAACTACCATGGATTATATTAACAAAAAGCATGCTGGAAAACCTGTCTTCAAAAAGTGTGAAAAAGCACAACGTTTGAACCCATAAGTATAAATTTCACAAGCCAGAAGTTTCTTTTTCCTCTAGTAATTTAAAAGAGGCCAGAAAGAACTGTCAGAAACTGACCATTACCTTATGAAAATGTGAACTGTTCTACCTAGATGTGACTACATTTGCCTGGTCTTTGTTGGAAAGCAAGTGTCCTCTTGATGAAGTGCTACTTTATGAACCACGTTGTCACTCCATTGGGTTCAGTGAAACAAAGACGTTTTCATTCTGGTATATCAAATTTACTAGTTTTATACATATATAGTATTCATGTAACACAAAAACTTTATTGCTAACAAATAGATGCATGAGTTAGGATGGATATTGCCTGCAGTAAATTCACAAAGGCTATTATTGCTAAAGTGAAATGTCTGAACTACATTTCAAACCTTCCATTTGTCTCCCTATCATTCATTTCATCGCACAGCAGATAATACGTTTAAAATGGTTTCAATTTCGATTTAGGAAAACGACAACATTCTGTGTACTTCATGTTTACAAAATATTAAGGAAGTGTATAGAGCATTTACAATACACATAGCACTGAGGGCATCTTCCAAATATGTATTTCTAAGAGTACCTGATATTCTTTCTTGCCTTGTGGTTTGAAATTCACACAGTTAATTCATGAAGTGCTTTACCATGTTATATTTACACACGTGAATCGCTACAGAGATTAATAATGATGACTCTTGTTTCTCCATTTTTTTAATAAAGGTAACTAAAGTAACAGAAGGCAGAGGTGAATAAAGCAAGAATAAGATTGTCCATTAAAACTTATGGCAAGTTTTTGGTTTTGATCATTGTTTTGTGTGAGTGTGTGTTTTAGACAAGAATGTTAACCCAAAGTTTGAGAAGAAATGCAAGTGATTTGTGATATATTAATCATGGGAATCATGTTTCTGAAATAAAATTATGGGAGTAATTTTCCTTAGATGCAAGATACAGTAAACTACGGACTAACTGAAAGATAGATTTAACAAGTCACGAGAAGATATTCTACATGTTGAAAAAATATGATCTTGGGGAACTTTACGTTTACAGTGAAAAAATTATTTTTTCATAGGTGTACAAAGATATTAATATTAAAAATAAACTCTGCCCTCCAGAACTCCATGTTTTTTTGTAATGTATAGATAGAGCTTCCATAAGATTCTTTACCAAGTAACAAAACAGGCAGGGCTAGAAATACGGAGATTTTTTTCTCTCTTTTTTTCTTTTGACAATTTTTTATTTTATAATTTATTGAAATACATTATGTATAACATGAAGACTTTTTTTATTTCTGATTAATATTAGGGTACATACTAGGTTAGATTGTTTGCATTTGCAAGGTAAAGTGTGAGTTGTAGTTGTATTCTTTATCCAAGAAGTGTGCCTTAATCCATTAATTATGCCCATTAGGTGGGAAATCTAGAGATTTTTCCATGGCCTATCTGGAAGATATTTTTTCTTTAGAGGTGAAGAGATCAACTCTAAGTGTGGAGGGAGGAAATGAAGATATAAGAAATGTGCATTACTTATAAGTAAATAAAAATAGATGTGGACTTAATGCAGAATCTATGAAGGGAACTAGAAAGGAGATAGGTCATTGTTTTGGATTCCCAGATGGCAGGGCTTGGTTAGAGGTAGAATAGGAATTATTTCTTAAAATCTGAAAAAGGAACCTAAAAAAATATGAATTTTGTTGTTGTTGTTGTTAATACAAAAGAGACGCAGATAAAGGAGAGAAAACTCGCCTTAAGGCAAAGCACCTGAGTAGCTGAGTAGCTGCTCTGGCTGCTGTAACCTGAATCGCTTGTGTCTAAGAATGATTAAAGCAGTACACTCCACCCAGGGCCAGGAAGCCTGCCCAGTGAAATTACCTTGAAAATAATCTAGGGAATCTAGGGGAAAAAACAGGTCTTCCACTGTGCTTATTTATGTATGCATCAACGTCTCAAAAACTCTATGAGAAATCATTATTCTTACTTATAGATACGAAGACTAAGACTCATACAGTTTAAATAATTTCCCCCAAATGAGCTGTATTTTAATGATTTCTGTCTAATGCCACAAAGTTCTTCCCTCTAACTGACCCACCCATCTTCCTTTATTTGGTGGAGAACACCAATTACTTACCATTTACCTTGTTGTTAAGGAAAGCCAAAAACACGTGTATTTAAAATTTTAAAATATTACATAATGAATATATGTGTATCTCAGCTAACTAAAATCTTCGCATGATACAGTAAAATATCAGATCCTAAGACCTTTGTTAGTCTGTTTTGAAAAATAGGTATTCATCACGTATAGCCTCAAACACATTTCCATCTGCACAACAGAAGCCTGAAAAACGTTTTTGGTTGTTGTTGCTGGCTCTATACAAAGAGAAAGTTTGTGGCATTACACAGGACTCTTGGTCCAGTGACCAGGCATCACTGGTGACGTGTGCACATTTAAGCCAGCTTGTTGCAGAGTATAGGAAGGAGGGCATCCTTCTGCAGTCCTGAGATGCCAGCAGAAAGCACTGGTGTGCTGGCTGTCTTTGGCTTCTGCATAAATAGCTGAGGCCCCACACTAATGACACCCATGGGAGAAGGCTCAGATGACCGTCTCTGGGAGTGAAATGTGGAACTCCAACCATCCCACCTCAAGAAGAAACTTGGGAGATAACTGCTAGACAAACTGCATCTCACCAGCATTATCTTATGAAAGTATGAAGACTCTTAGTCATGGGAAAGCTGACAAGGATTAAAAATTCTCAGTGACTTAGTTTATACTTCAGAGAACTAGAGTCTAGTGGGCAGCAAAGGAAGGAAGCAAAAGCAGCTGCCCAAACCTGGAGACAACACCAAACCACGGCCAGGCTCCCAAATCAGGATCAGGCTGTTGTTGTTATGACTGGCACTAAATTACAATGCAAACCAATGAATTTCAAAATGCAGAGTGCACATTGGTTTATAAAAACATATCAAAGGCTACCTTAAATCCTTATCTTTGCTGTTAAATAATTTTATTCTCCCTTTGTGATTATAAAACAGACATTTTAGAAATAAGGAACAGGGTGGTTACATTTCTAATGTGATTTGAGTGGCATTTCTCCCAAGTTAATTTTAAAGATCTGTATGCTTATGGTTAGAAGACAGGTTTTTCTTTGAAAAAATGTTTTAATTTCATTACATTTTGGAAATGAAATATTCCTAAAAAGTAGCACCCATTAAAAGTATGAAGATGTCTATGACCTTTTGTCTTCATAGGAGACCCGAGAATATTTCTTATGATCAAGGAGGAAGTAGGAAAATCTACCAGTTTTATATGTATCGTGGGGAGGAAGGCAAGCATCCTCAGAAGATGCATCATTATTGAAAACAAACATTCAGGCTCAGCGCCTGTGGCTCAATCGGCTAAGGCGCCAGCCACATACACCTAAGTTGGCGGGTTCGAATCCCCAGCTCGGGCCCACCAAACAACAATGATGGCTGCAACCAAAAAAATGGCCGGGTGTTGTGGCAGGCACCTGTGGTCCCAGCTACTTGGGAGGCGGAGGCAGGAGACTCGCTTGAGCCCAGGAGTTGGAGGTTGCTATGAGCTGTGATGCCATGGCACTCTACCCCAGGGGATAGTTTGAGGCTCCG
>CAUYQV010117803.1:0-13012 GCA_963574575.1 Galagoides demidoff
CTACTTGGGAGGCGGAGGCAGGAGACTCGCTTGAGCCCAGGAGTTGGAGGTTGCTGTGAGCTGTGATGCTACAGCACTCTGCCCAGGGGGGACAGCTTGAGGCTCTGTCTCAACAAAAAAAAAGAAAAGAAAAGAGAAACTGAACTTAAATGTCTTGTGACATTTCAGAACATAGGTAAAATGTGGCATAACTGAGCACATGTGGCTTCAGCAGCAGAATTTAATGAAATCTCAGATACAACTTATTGCTTAGCTAAAAGTTTTTAGTGCTATAGAATATTTCCATATATTCATCTGTATCATTTCTAGGTAACGACTTTATAACTCAGATATGATAGTAAAAGTGCCAATTTGATGTGTTTTACTTTAATAATTGATAAAACTCTTAGAAATTTAAAGTTATAGGTTCCGGATAAAGGCCATAAAAACTAGATTGCACTATATATTTCTTAGTGTTTTTCTGATCATGGGACAGGACCAATAATAGTTCAGCAATAAATCCTGTACATTTCAAATATTAAAAAGTGACCCTATTTAGGTTTTCTGATGTCCAAATGTGAGGAAAATTGATGAGCAAATCTTTGGGGTTCATAATCATATTATTTTGGTTGAGCAATGTTTAATATGTATTAATTTCACTGCAAAATTTTGCCTTTGGATGTAAATCCATTTTAACCTAGAATTTCTGGATTTGTCCCCAGTCTGCTAAGATGGGAGTCTAATATGGTTAAAGTTTATCTTCTTTTTAATCGTTTAGCCTTAGACTCCTTGATCCCTCCTGCTAGTCTTAGCTGGGAAAGGTACATTTAATTTTAGCTAGTTGGTTAGTTTCTCTGAACATTTGTTCTTTGCAGACCAAGGCAGACAGATGGATTTGAATTCTAAAGTGGAGTCTTTTGATTTAGTAGAAGAAATAACCAGTAAAGTGATAGACTAAGTTTCCAGGCAGTTTTAATTAGGCACAGCTGTGAGCAGGAATTGACCAGAAGGGCAGGATACAGTGGCGTAAAATAGGCAGCATTTCTCATATTTCTTAGAGGGACTTAATAGTTAGCCATGGTCATCAATAACTTAATATTGAATAGTACTGGGGTACGTCTTCCCATCCTCAGCCAACATAGCCAAATACTTACAGGCCACAGGTTGAGAGGCTCAGGTTAATGTCTTTGGTCTTATAATAAAACTCCAGGTGACACTGATTTTAGCTCTCTTGATTGGGTCAGAAGCTGACAGCATAACCAGAGGAAGATGAGGAAGAGGTCAGGAGTATGAAATGGAAGTGCTGACCTGGGAATGTGTTTGGAAGTGGCACCTTATTGTGTCTGTCACTATATCTATTGTTTGTTTGTTTTGTCTTGTTTGGGGGGAGTGCTGTATATGTGCTGTCCGGTAGCATTTTCAGTCAGTTGCTCATTCAATGAATATATATTGAGTGCCTGTTATGTGCCAGGTTCTCTGGTGCTTGAAATACATTAGTGAACAAAATAGCCAAAGTTATAAGCTATGTTCAACAGAATTTGGAATAAATTTGAAAAAGATTAAAAAAATAATAATATTAGTGAATGTTGTTGAATCCTTACATGCCAGGCTGTACTCTGTGCCTATTTTAGGAGAGACAATTCAGAATACATTGAGTTTTTAGTGCAGAAGATATAAAGATGAATAAATCTAAGTCCCACCTTAGAGGGAGTCTGTCAGAATCCTTCTGTTACCTAAAACAACATATCCATGTTACGAAAATATTTTAAAGTTTTGGTTGTTGGGCATTTATTTTCTGTTATATTTTGGTACAGAAAATTTCCAGTGTTATAAAAAAAGTTTTGACATATCTTTGGAGGTGATTTTGCCTGTAGTTTTAGTCAATTTCTAAAATTACTGTTCCTAGGCCAGGTGTGGTAGCTCTCACCTGTAATCTTAGCACTCTGGGAGGCGAGGCAAGAGGATTGCTTCAGGTCAGGAGTTGGAGGTTGCAGTGAGTTATGATGACGCCACTGTACTCTAGCCTGGGTGACAGAGTAAGACTTTCTCTCTCAAAAAAAAAGGAAGCACTTGGGGTCTTCACATCTTATATACTTTTCATTATACAGTGATAGAACCACATCTCTAGAGAAACCATTAAATGCTTTTCACTACTGGAATATTAACCAATAAGAATGATAACTTTTAAAAAAAATTTCTTTTTTGAGACAAAGTCTCACTATATTGCCCTCAGTAGAGTGCTGTGGCATCACAGCTCACAGCAACCTCCAACTCTTGGGCTTAAGTGATTCTCTTGCCTCAGCCTCCCAAGTAGCTGGGACTATAGGTGCCTGCCACAACACCCAGCTATTTTGTTGTTGTTGCAGTTGTTTAGCCGGCCCAGGCTGCATTTGAACCCACCACCTTTGGTGTATGTGGCTGGCGCCATAACCACTGTGCTATGGGTGCTGAGCCAAGAATGATAGCATTTTAAATTATTAAATATATACATGTGTTCCTCTATTTATGATAGGATTATCTTATGATAAATGCACCATAGATTGAAAGTGCTGTAAAACAGGAGTATGTTTTCTGTTTTAAAATTTCAGTTCTCTTATATGTGAGAAAGTGGTTTGTTTTTGTTTTTGTTTTTTTTTTTACCTCTGACAGCCTAGGTAGAGTGCTGTGGTGTCACACAGCTCACAGCAACCTCCAGCTCTTGGGTTTAGGTAATTCTTTTGCCTCAGCCCCCCAAGTAGCTGGGACTACAGGCTCCTGCCACAACGCCCAGCTATTTTTTTGTTGCAGTTTGGCTGGGGCTGGGTTCAAACCCACCATCCTCAGTTTATGGGGCCAGCGCCCTACTCACTGAGACACAGGAGCTGCCCAGAGAAAGTGTTTTTTTGATTTATGACATTTTCTTTTTTTTTTTTGGAGACAGAGCCTCAAAGCTGTCACCCTGGGTAGAGTGCTGTAGCATCACAGCTCACAGCAACCTCCAACTCCTGGGCTCAAGCGAGTCTCCTGCCTCAGGAGTCTCCTCCTCCCAAGTAACTGGGACCACAGGTGCCCACCACAACACCTGGCTATTTTTTGGTTGCAGTCATCATTGTTGTTTGGTGGGCCCAGGCTGAATTCAAACCCACCAGCTCAGGTGTATGTGGCTGGCACCTTAGCCGCTTGAGCCATAGGCGCTGAACTGATTTATGACATTTTCAATTTATACTGGGTTTATCTGGATGTAACCACATAGAAAGTCAGGGACTATGTGTATTCAAAACGTGTATATATGTATCTATCTTTTGGTTAGCGCTTTTGAAAAAAACATACACACATACACACAAATTTTTTTCCTGTGTTCCTGCCACCTGGGTGAAGTCCCTGTGTGCTCTACAATCCAACTCTCTCTCTATCCCACATAGGAAACCACTATTCTAAATTTTCTGTTTTTCTTTTTTCTTTTTCTTTTTTTTTTTTGAGACAGAGTCTCAATCTGTTGACCTGGCTAGAGTGCTGTGACATCATAGCTGACAGCAACCTCTAACTCTTGGGCTCAAGCGATATTATTGCCTCAGTTTTTTTTTCTTCTTCTACTTTTAGTAGAGATGGGGTCTAGCTTTTGCTCAGGCTGGTCCCGAACTCGTGAGCTTAAGCAATCCACCACCTTGGCCTCCCAGAGCCCTAGGATTACAGGTGCGAGCCACCGTGCCTGGCCCTTTTGCTTTTCTTTATAGTTTATCATATTATGCACACAACCCTAAACTATATGGGGCTTAGTTTTATGGGCTTTGAGACTTTATTATATAAATCAGTGGTTCTCAACCTTCCTAATGCTGTGGCCCTTTAATACAGTTTCTGTGGGTCTCGACCCACAGGTTGAGAACTGCTGATATAAATGTTGTATGTCATATGTATTTTTTGTGACATTTTTTGAACTTTGCTTATGTTACATGATTGTTCCATGTTGATGTGTTAGCTGCATTCATTTATTTTCACTGCTGCAAAAATATCCTGGTGGTGGATATTTGGATTGTTTTCAGTTTTTGATACTATAAACAGACACTGCTATGAATATTCTTGTACTTATCATCTGGTATTCATGCTCAAGATTTTCTGTAGGGAATTACCTAGGAGTGGATTGCTAGAGTGTAGGCTAGTATGCACATAGTAGGCTAAACAATGATCTCTGAAGATACCAGGTTATAATGTCTGGAACCTGTAAATTTTATCTTATATGGGAAAAGGGTCTTTGCAGGTGTGGGCCCCTAAATGCAATCATAAGTGTCCATCTAAGAGAGAGGCAGAGAGCGATTACCCAGAGATTGAAGTGATATTGCCGCAAGCCAAGGAATGTTGGCAGCCACCAGAAGCTTGGAAGAGACAAGAAACTAATTCTCTCCAAGAGCCTCTGAAGGGAGTGCAGCCCTGTCCACACCTTGATTTCAGCCCAGTTATAAGGATTTTGGACTTTTGGCATCCAGAACTGTGAGAGAATAAATATCTCCTGTTTCAAGTTATAAAACTTGTGGTGATTTGTTATAGCAGGAACAGAAAACTAATGTAATGAACTTTTAGTTTAACTGGATAATAATGCCATATTGTTTTCTAAGGTGTTTTGTACCAAGGAGCTAAGAATTACTTCACAATCTTCTCAACATTGATACTTTTACCAGTAGGAGATTTTACTAAGTAATTGTGTAAAAGTAGTGCAAATAAGGGCCAGGTGCTATGGCTCACGCCTGGAAGCCTAGCACTTTGGGAGGCTGAGGCAGGTGGATTGCCTGAGCTCAGGAGTTTGAGAACAACCTGAGCAAGAGCCAGACCCTGTCTCTAAAAATCGCCAGGTATCCTGGCGGGCGCCTGTAGTCCCAGCTCCTCGGGAGGCTGAGGCAAGAGAATCGCTTAAGCCCAAGATTTGAGGTTGTTGTGAGCTGTGATGCCTCACTGTTCTACCCAGGGTGACAAAGTGAGACTCTATTTCAAAAAAAAGAAGAAGAAGAAAAAGAAAAAGCAACTAGTGCAAATTAAAAACAATGTAGGCCAGGCATGTGGCTCATGTCTGTAATCCTAGCACTCTGAGAGGCCAAGGCCAAGAAGATCATTTGATGTTTGAAGTTTGAGACAAACCTGAGCAAGAGTTAGACCTTATCTCTACTAAAAATAGAGAAAATTAGCTAGGCATGTTGGTGAGCATCAGTAGTACCAGAGGATTACTTGAGGCTAGGAATTTATGGCTACAGTGAGTTATGATGATGCCACTGCACTCTAGTTGGGGCAGCTCAGTTAGACTTTATCTCAAAAAAAAAAAAAAACTAGTTCAGATTGCAAAAACAAGAAAAACATTGAGGTAATTGATAAGAAAATAAAAGTGTTAATACTGTAATATTGAATATATAATAATGATAAGAATGAAGTTGAGAGATTTGGTTAAGTTTATAAATATATATATATACTTTTTTTTTTTTTTGAGACAGAGCCTTAAGCTGTCCCCCTGGGTAAAGTGCGTGGCATCACAGCTCACAGCAACCTCCAACTCCTGGGCTCAAGCGAGTCTCTTGCCTCAGCCTCCCAAGTAGCTGGGACCACAGGCGCCCACCACAACACCCGGCTATTTTTTGGTTTCAGCCATCATTGTTGTTTGGCGGGCCTGGGCTGGATTTGAACCCACCACCTTAGGTGTGTGTGGCTAATGCCTTAGCCACTTGAGCCACAGGCGCCGAGCCAGTTTATAAATATATTAAACTTTTTTTTTTGAGACAGAGTCTCATTATGTTGCCCAGGATAGAGTGCTATGGTATCATAGCTCACAGCAACCTCCAACTCTTGAGCTTAAGTGATTCTCTTGCCTCAGCCTCCCAAGTAGCTGAGACTACTGGCACCTGCCACAATACCCGGCTATTTTTTGGTTGTAGTTTTGTCAATGTTGTTTGGCAGGCCCTGGCTGAATTCGAACCTGCCAGCCATGGTGTATGTGGGTGGTGCCCTAGCCACTGAGCTACAGGTGCCGAGCCATGTTAACCTACTTTAAATTGCACATGAACTTTATGTCTACTCTGTATGTTGTAATGTAAGTATTAATTTCTCTTGCCTGACCTACCAACCACAAAAACTTAAGATTCTCTGCACATACTCTTCCTTTTCTCTAGAAAATAATCCAGTGACTTTTTGGTACTCATTACCTGAATTGGCATACTCTTTGTTTCTTTTTAGTTTATTTGTATTTTTACTGTATGCCAGCATACAAAATCTTTTTGGCTAAACATAGATTGGTAAGAGTCTTTCTCTTTTTTTTCTCATAACTGTAACCTGTCTATTCAAATATGAATATTTGTGCATACATTTTGAGGGAACAGATGTTAGTCATCAATCCCAGAAAATATATTACAGCCTTGTCTCGTGAAGTATATTATTTGATGACAAAAATATTACTCATACTAACAGTAATTGTACCTTAGAGGTAAATTGCCTTTGGCATTTTAAAAAATAAAATTTAGGGTGGTGCCCTGCCGACTGAGCTAGGCACAGTGGCTCACATACACTGAGGCTGGCAGATTCGAACCTGGCCTGGGCCTGCTAAACAACAAGGACAACTGCAACAAAAAAATAGCCAGGCATTGTGGCAGGAGCCTGTAGTCCCAGCTACTTAGGAGGCTCAGGCAACAGAATCACTTAAGCCCAAGAGTTTGAGGTTGCTGTGAGCTGTGACGCTAGGGTCCTCTACCCAGGGAGACAGCTTAAGACTCTGTCTCAAAAAAATAAATACATTTTTTCATTTGATTAATTTTTTTTTTGTTCCTTCTCTCATTGGTATATAGCTTAGGGGTAAGCCATTTAAGCAAATATATTTACTTCTGAGGAAACCAAATTAATATTAGTTGTTTATAATGGTCTTGAGAATTGTAAGAAAGTTTCTATCAGCAAAATTAAGTGGTGAGTTGAGATGAATTAGGTAGGCTTGCTGATTTTGATAGCTTCTTATCATTGGAAGAAGAAATTCTTGTGTGCCGTTAACATTGCCAGGACTATAATGAAAGTCCATCCAGTTTCTTCCTTTTTTTTGAGACAGCTCTCTCTGTCACCCTAGAGTGCAGTGCTGTTGTAGCTCACAGAACCTCAAATTCCTTTTTTTTTTTTTTTTTTTTGAGATGGAGCCTCAAGCTATCTCCCTGGGTAGAGTGCCATGGCATCACAGCTCATAGCAACCTCCAACTCCTGGGCTCAAGCAGGTCTTCTGCCTCAGCCTCCCAAGTAGCTGGGACCACAGGCACCCGCCACAACGCCCGGCCATTTTTTGGTTGCAGCCATCATTGTTGTTTGGCGGGGCCCGGGCTGGGGATTCAAACTCTCCACCTTAGGTGTACGTGGCTGGCGCCTTAGCCGATTGAGCCACAGGCGCCGAGCCAGAACCTCAAATTCTTGGGCTCAAACAATTCTCTTGCCTTAGCTTCCAGGGTAGCTGGGGCTACAGGCGCCCACTACAATACCCTACTAATTTTTCTATGTTTAGTAGAGCTGGGTTCTCTTGCTCAGGCTGGTCTTAAACTCCTGAGTTTAAGCAATCCCCACCTCAGCCTCCCAGAGTGCTCGGATAACAGGTGTGAGCTACCACTCCTGGCCCAGTTTCTTTTTGATCACGGCCTACGATAGGACTCTCACAATCTTTGAATATACTCTATTTTGGTTTTGAAAACTTTTGTCAAAAAAATTTTTATTATAAAGCCAGGTGCCAGTGGCTCAAGCCTGTGATCCTAGCACTTTGCGAGGCCGAGACAGATGGATTGCTTGAGCTCAGGAGTTTGAGACCAGCCTGAGCAAGAGCAAGACTCTGTCTCTAAAAATAGTCCGGTGTTGTGGCAAGCAACTGTAATCCCAGCTACGTGGGAGGCTGAGGCAAGAGAATCGCTTGAGCCCAAGAGTTTGAGGTTGCTATGAGCTGTGGTGTCACTGCACTCTACCAAGGGGATGTCAAAATAAGACTCTGTCTCAAAAAATAAATAAATAAAATTTATTATAAGAAATTTAGAAAATTGCAGAAATACAGAAAAGTAGATAGAGTCACAATAATAAACTCCTATGTACCCATCACCAACTTCAACAATTATCAGCTCATGGCCAGTCTTTCTTTTTTCTTTTCCTTTTTGCAGTTTTTGCTCAGGGCTGGGTTTGAACCCGGGGCTGGCACCCTACTCCTTTGAACCACAGACACCACCCTTATGAGCAGTCTTACTTCATTTATACTTCTGTTCACTTCTCTCTTCTCCTTATTATTCCCATTTTATTTATTTATTTTTTTAGAGGCAGAGTCTCACTTTGTCACCCTCAGTAGAGTGCAGTGGTGTTACAGCTCACAGCAACCTCCAGCTCTTGGGCTTAGGTGATTCTCTCACCTCAGCCTCCTGAGTAGCTGGGACTAATGGAATGATGTATTTAATTATAACTTCAACTGAAACTTAAATTTTTACATTCTCAGGAGCTTATTGTGGTTGTCATATAAGTTCTCTTTTAAAAAACATAAAGATAACCATACCAGGTGTGGTGGTGCACACCTATAATTCCAGCTACTTGGGAGGCTGAAGCAGAAGAATCACTTGAGCCCTGTGAATGATGATCATGCCATTATACTCTAGCCTGAGTGACAGGATGAGACCCTATCTTGGAAAAAAAAATTTAAAAAAGCAAAAAAACCCACAATGATATTTCATATCCTTAAAAATTAACTACAATTTGTGACTGGGCATGGTGGCTCACACCTGTAATCCTAGCACTCTGCAAGGCTGAAGTGGGAGGATCCTTTCAACTCAGGAGTGGCTTAGCAAAGTGAGACCCTGGCTCTACAAAAAGTAGAAAAATTCACCAGGTATGGTGGTGCACACACCTGTAGTCCCAGCTCTTCAGAGGCTGAGGCAGGATGATTGTTTGAGTTCAGGAGTTTGGAGTTGCTGTGAACTAGGTTGATGTTCAGGAGACTGAACTAGACTCCACCTTAAAACAGAAACAAAAACCTAACTATAATTATTATTATTATTATTATTATTTGAGATAGAGTCTCTCTGGGTCGCTAATGGTAGAGTCCTGCGGTATCACAGCTCACAGCAACCTCAAACTCTTAGGCTTAAGTGATTCTCTTGCCTCAGCCTCCCAAGTAGCTGAGACTACAGGTGCCCACCACGACGCCTGATTATTTTTTTGTTGTAGTTGTAATTGTTGTTTGGCAGGCCCTGGTTAGGTTTGAACATGCCAACTTTGGTGTATGTGGCTGGTGCCCTAGTTGCTGAGCAATAGGCCCCGACCCCTAACTATAATTGTTTAGTACAATTAAGTACACTGGCAGTGTTCAAGCTTCTGATAATCTTATTATTGTCTTGATTTTTAAAAGAGTTGTTTGTGCCAAGATCTAAATAAGGCATACACAATGAAAGTGGTTGCTGTCTTTCAAACTATAAGCCTCACCCCTCTCCCCTCCACCCCACATTTACTGCCTAGAATCTTTTTTGCTGAAGAAACTTGGTTCTCTGTCATGTTGAGTTTTCTACAGATTTTGCTTATTGAATTTCCATGGCATAGTTCAATGTGTCTTCTCTGTTTCCTTTTTTTTTTTCTCTCTCTGTTTCCTATAAATTCACATTTGAATCTCTAGACCATGATTTATTTATTTACTTATTTTTTTGGAGACAGATCTCACTTTGTTGCCCTTGATAGATTGCAGTGACATCACAGCTCACAGCAACCTCAAACTCTTGGGCTTAAGTAGTTCTTTTGCCTCAGCCTCCCATGTAGCTGGGACTACAGGCGCCCACTACAACTGGGACTACAACACCCAGCTTTTTATTTTTTTTTATAAGAGATTGAGGTCTCACCCTGACTCAGGCTAGTCAAGAACTCCTGAACTGGCTAGGTGCCTGTGGCTCAATCGGCTGGGGCGCCAGCCACGCACACCGAAGGTGGCAGGTTCGAATCCCCAGCCCGGGCCCGCCAAACAACAATGATGGCTGCAACCAAAAAATGGCCAGACGTTGTGGCGGGCCCCTGTGGTCCCAGCTACTTGGGAGGCAGAGGCAGGAGACTCACTTGAGCCCAGGAGTTGGAGGTTGATGTGAGCTGTGATGCCATGGCACTCTCCCCAGGGGGATAGCTTGAGGCTCCGCCTAAAAAAAAAAAAAAAAAAAAAAAAGAACTCCTGAACTCAGGCAATGCATCCGCCTTGGCCTCCCAGAGTGCTAGGATTATAGGCTTGAACCACCTTGCCCGACCTCTAGACCATGCCTTGATCAGATTCAGGTTTAATTTTTTTGGTAAGACTCTCTCATGTGTGGAGGTGTATATCATCATCAGTTAAGCATATAATGTTTGCTTGTTGCTTATCTCCTTTTTTTTGAGACCAGAGTCTCTGTCACCAGGGTAAAGTCTAGTAGGGGTGTCATCCTAGCTCATTGCAGCCTCAAACAGCTGGGCTCAAGTGATGCTTCTACCTCAACCTCCCAAGTGGCTGGGTCTATAGGAGCATGCCACATGCCTGTGTAATTTTTCTATTTGTTGTTTCTTTTTAGTAGAGATGGAGTCTTGCTCTTGCTCAGGCTGGTCTGAAACTCCTGAGCTCAAGCAATTCTCCCGCCACACCTTTCCAGAGTGCTAGGATTATAGGCATGAGCCACTGGGCCCATCCAGCCTACTTGTCTTTTATTGTGATATTTGCAACTGCTAAAGCTCAATGCCTAGTGTTAAATCATTAGAGTTTGCAAAATGGTAATAATCTGCCATTTATTCACTTACTAGTTGCATTTTTTATATGAAGAGAAGTTTTTCTTATCTACTGTTTGATTACCTAGGTGTAGAGTTCATTTTTAAAAAGCAGGATAAATGTTTAAGTCTCTCCTTATATTAACCAATCTTTTATTTTATTTTTGAGACAGTGTTTCAAGCTGTTGCCCTGGATAGAGTACCATAGCGTCTTAGCTCACAGCAACCTCTAATTCTTGGGCTCAAGTGATCCTCTTGCCTCAGTTTTTCTGTTTTGGTAGAGATGGGGTCTTGCTTTTGCTCATGCTGGTCTTAAACTTATGAGCTCAAGTAATCCACCCACCTTGGCCTCCCAGAGTGATAGGATTACAGGCATGAGCCACCATGCCCAGCCATATTAACCAATCTTCAAAATAATGAGTTGTTTTTCCAACATCCTCCAGTGATGATATTGATTTTCCTTTTTTTTTTGCAAGACAGGAGTCTCAAGCTATCCCCCTGGGTAGAGTGCTATGGCATCACAGCTCACGGCAACCTCCAACTTCTGGGCTCAAGCAATTCTCCTGCCTCTGCCTCCCAAGTAGCTGGGACCACAGGCGCCCACCACAATGCCCGGCTATATTTTTTGGTTGTAGCCTTCATTGTTTGGTGGGCCCGGGCTGGATTCGAACCCGCTACCTTGGTTGTACGTGGCTGGCACCTTAGCCATTTGAGCCACAGGCACTGAGGCTTTTTTTTGCAGTTTTTGACCAGGGCCAGGTTTGAACTTGCCATCTCTGGTATTTGGGGCCGGTGCCCTACTCCTCTGAGCCACAGCTGCTGCCTTGATTTTCCTTTTTTGTAATATTACAAGTTCATTGATTTAAACATTTAATGTGTTTCTATCCATTGCAGTTTATTGTCCTTTTGATGTGGAAAATCATTGTTTTTTAAAATAGATTATTCTTTTTCCAAAGAAGATATACAAATGGCCATTAACGATGCTCAACATGGGCAGCACCTGTGACTCAATGAGTAGGGTGCTGGCCCCATATACTGAGGGTGGTGGGTTCAAACCTGGCTCAGCCAAACTGCAACAAGAAAATAAGCCGGGCATTGTGGCGGGTGCCTGTAGTTCCAGCTACTCAGGAGGCTGAGGCAAAAGAATCACCTAAGCCCAAGAGTTGAAGGTTGCTGTGAGCTGTGATGTCACAGCGCTCTACCGAGGGTGACAAAGTGAGACTCTGTCTCTTAAAAAAAAAAAAGATGCTCAACATCATTAGCCACCAGGGAAATGCAAGTCAAAGTCAAAACTACATGAAGATATCACTTCACAGAGTAGGATGGCTACAACAGAAAAAACATAATAACAAGTGGTACCAGTGATGTGGAGAAACTGGAATCTTCATACTTGCTGGTAGTAATATAAAATGGTGCAGTCGCCTTGGAATCCAGTTTAGCATTTCCCCTAGATAGTAAACATAGAGTTAACATATGACTTAGCAATTCCATTCCTAGGTATTTATACAACAGGGATGGAAAGATATGTCTATGCAACCTGTACATGAATATTCATAACAGCACTATTCATAATAGTTAAAAAGTAGAAATAACTCAAATGTCCATCAAATGATGAATGAATAAATAAAATGTAGTCTTACTGAGCAATAGAAAGGAATGAAGTACTGACACATGCTCATATGGATGAACCTTGAAGACAATGATTCCACATGAAAGAGGCCAGTTACAAAATGCCACATATAGTATCATTCCATTTATATGACATGTAAAGAATAGGAAAATCTGTAGAGACTGAAAGTAGATTAATAGTTACCTAGGGTCAGGAGAGTTGGGAAAAATGGAAAGTGACTACTAATGGGTTCAGGGGTTTTTTTGAGGGTGATGAAAATGTTCTAAAATGTGAGTATATTAAAGGCCATTGAATTATACACTTGAAGTAGGTGAATTTATGATATGTAAATTGTAATACAATAAACCTTTAATAAAGATTATATATACTTTTTTCAAAAAGGACCACTTAGAATCACTCAGGGAACTTGGTTCCAGGGCAAGATCCTAGACATCTGGAAATTCTCTTTAGAGGTAGATCCCAGAAATCTTTTTTTTTTTTTTTTTTTTGAGACAGAGCCTCAAGCTGTTCCCCTGGGTAGAGTGCTATGGCTTCACTGCTCACAGCAACCTCCAACTCCTGGGCTCAAGCGAGTCTCCTGCCTCTGCCTCCCAAGTAGCTGGGACCACAGGTGCCTGCCACAACGCCTGGCTATTTTTTGGTTGCTGCCATTATTGTTGTTTGGCAGGTCCGGGCTGGATTCGAACC
>CAUYQV010117807.1:0-11242 GCA_963574575.1 Galagoides demidoff
ACCACAGGCGCCTGCCACAACGCCTGGCCATTTTTTTTTTTTGGTTGCAGCCATCATTGTTGTTTGGTGGGCCCGGGCTGGGGATTCGAACCCGCCACCTTAGGTGTACGTGGCTGGCGCCTTAGCCGATTGAGCCACAGGCGCTGAGCCGAGCCAATTTTTTTTTTTTTGAAAGCTCAACTGGGGGTAAACATTCTTGTATTAGTAAAATGAATAATATGTACTAAAAGGCTATAAGAAAGTCCAAATTCACCAATAATTTACATGTGGATTTTTTCACAATTCTTCAACAAGAGCATATTGTGTCAAAGAGTACAAGCTGAAGAAAACTGGAAACTTCAGGGTAGTCATCTTTTAAATCATTATAATTATATAATTAACATATAATCATTTTAGAAAAAATAGGAAAAGGCAGATAAGCAAAAAGAGAAAGTTAAAAATAATATGTAAGTTTACTTATCAGAGATGATACATGGTTGATACAGTCATGGACAGAAACAAATTACATACATGACAGTGGTTCCATAAGATTATATTTTTACTATACCTTTTCTTTTTTCTTTTATTTTTATGTAAAAGACTGAAACTGGACCTGCACCTTTCTCCACTTGCAAAAATTGATTCAAGATGGATAAAAGACCTAAATTTAAGGCATGAAATGATAAAAAATCCTATAAGAAAGGATGGGAAAAACACTGGAACATATTGGCCTGGGGAAAGACTTCATGAAGAAGACTACCATAGCAATTGCAACAACAACAAAAATAAACAAATGGGACTTAATTAAACTGAAAAGTTTTAAACTGTATAGCTAAGGAGACAACAAGCAAAGTAAACAGACAATCTACACATTGGGAAAGGATATTTGCATATTTTGAATCAGACCAAAGCTTTTGATTACTATAATCTACAGACAACTCAAATTTATCAATGTGAAAAAAGCCGACAATCCCATATATCAATGGGCAAGACAGATGAATTAAAACCATCTCTAAAGAAGACAGATGAATAGCTAGCAAATATAGGAATAAATGCTCATCGTCCCTAACTATTAGAAAAATGCGAATCAAAACCACCCTGAGGCTCAGTACTCATAGCACAGTGGTTATGGTGCCAGCCACATGGACTGACGCTGGCCCAGGCCAGCTAAACAACCATGACAATTGCAACAAAAAATAGTTAGGCATTGTGGTGGGCTCCTATAGTGCCAGCTACTTGGGAGGGTGAGGCAAGAAGATCACTTAAGCCCAAGAGTTTGAGGTTGCTATGAGCTGTGATGCCATAGCACTCTACTGAGAGTGACGTAGTGAGACTTTGTCTCAAAAAAAAAAAAAAACAAAAACCCAGAGATAGCATCGAACCCCACTTAGAATGACCCACATCACAAAATCGCAAAACTACAGATGCTGGCATGGATGTGGAGAAAAGGGATCACTTGTACACTATTGGTAGGACTGCAAACCAATGCAACCTTTTTGGAAGGAAGTATGGAGAGCTCTCAAAGAACTCAAACTAGACCTCCCATTTGATCCTGCAACTCCATAACTGGGCATCTACCCAGAAGGAAAAAATTCCTTTTACCATAAGGACACTTGCACTAGACTGTTTATTACAGCTCAATTTATAATTGCCAAAAATGTAGAAACAGCCTAAATGCCCACCAACCCAGGAATGGATTAACAGGCTATGGTGTATGTGTACCATGGAATACTATTCAGCCATTAAAAAAGATGGAGACTTTATCTTTTGTATTAACCTGGATGGAAGTGGAACACATTATTCTTAGTAAAAAATCACAAGATGGAGAAGCAAGAATCCCATGTACTCAATTCTGATATGAGGACAACTAATGACCTAGTACACGGTGTGGGTGAGGGAAGGGGAGGGCAGAGAGAGGGACGGAGGGAGGCAAGTGGGGGGGTCACAGTGTGTGACACACCTTTTGGGGGCAGGATGGATTTTACCTAACAAATGCAATCAATGTAACCTGTTCTTTGTACTCTCAATGAATCCCCAACAATTAAAAAAAAGAATTATTATAACTTTCTTTTAACTTAATTTTTTTAAAAATCAGTTATAAACCTTCCTTGTGAAAAATTCTCTGAAATATAAAAATTTATTCCAAGCAACAGCACATACCAAACCTCACAAGTCACCACCAGTTTGACATCTTAAATTCTGATTGTGTGGAGCACATGGAAGGCTGATGGCTAACTATTAGAACTCATTTTCCAGTGTAGAAACCACTATCTACATAAATCTTTACCCTGAGAAAAAGCATTATCTTTGTCCCATAAGCAAGATGGTGTCATAGTGTACCACAGGTCTCTGTCCCTCAGTTTCCTCATCTATAATTGCCATACACAGACATGTGTATGTCTGTGCCTTAGGACTGTTGCCCCTAGTACTGAGTTGTTGTTTTTTTGTTTGTTTTTTTTTGTTTGTTTGTTTGTTTTTGAGACAGAATCTCAAGCTGTTGTCCTGGGTAGAGGGTCATGACATCAAAGCAACCTCCAACTCTTGGGTTTAAGTGATTCTCTTGTATCAGCCTCCCAAGTAGCTGGGACTATAGGTGCCAGCCACAATACCTGGCTGTTATTTTGTTGCAGTTGTCCTTGTTGTTTTAGCTGGGCTTGGCCAAGTTCCAACCCGCCAACCCACTGAGCTATGGGCACCACCCCCTAGCACTGATTTTAAAGGTGGACTGCCAGGCAGCACCCGTAGTTTAGTGGGTAGGGTGCTGGCCACGTACCCTGAGGCTGGTGGGTTCATACCCTGCCTGGGCCAGCTAAAAGTCAATGACAACTGCAACAAAAAATAGCCCAGTGTTGTGGCAGACGCCTGTAGTCCCAGCTACTTGGGAGGCTGAGGTAAGAGAATTGCTTAAGCCCAAGAGTTTGAGGTTGCTGTGAACCATGGTACTCTGCCCAGAGCCACAGCTTGAGACTCCGTCTCAAAAAATAAATAAATAAATAAGTAAATAAAAGTATACTGCCAAAATTATGATAAGCTCCAAAGGAAAAGTGAAGTAGAGCTTGAGCAGCACGACCTGTAGCTGTCCCCTTTAAGAAATAATTTCTCGGCTCGGTACCTGTAGCTCAGCAGCTAGGGTGCCAGCCACATACAGTAGAGCTGGAAGGTTCGAATCCAGTCCGGGCCTGCCAAACAACAATGACAACTACAACCAGAAAATAGCTGAGCATTGTAGCGGGTGGAGCTATGATGCCACAGCACTCTACTGAGGGCGACAAAGTGTGACAGACTGTCTCAAAAAAAAAAAAGAAGAGGAAAGAAAGAAAGAATTTCCCAGTGGACCACACCTACATGTAATCCCAGCACTCTGGCAGACACAGGTGGGTTTATCCCTTGAGTTGAGGCGTTCAAGACCAGGCTGGCCTTGTGGCAGGCTCCAGTAGTCCCAGCTACTTGGGAGGCTAAGAAGGACCATTTGAACCCAGGAGTTTGAGGTTGCTGTAAGCTAGGTTGATGCTGTCATGGCACTCTACTCAGGGCAACAGAGTGAGACTCTATCTTAAAAAACAAACCAAACAAAAAAAATTAATTTGCCTACGGAATCACTTGAAACCAAAAGGGCTCTGCAGATTACCACTAGGCTTAATCTTTCCTAGAAGCAAGAAATTCCAGGATGAATATAGCTGAAACCCAATTCTTAAATATTTGCCTGAGCGTACAGGATGGTTACAAATGTTTCCCTGAGAATCTTTAAGAAAGTCAGTATAGGCTGGGTACGGTGGCTCATACCTGTAATCCTAGCACTCTGGGAGGCTGAGGCAAGTGGATTTCTTGAGCTCAGGAGTTAGAGACCAGCCTGAGCAAGAGCAAGACCTCGTCTCTAAAAATAGCTGGGTGTTCTGATGAGCGCCTATAGTACCAGCTACTTGGGAGGCTGGGGCAACAGAATCACTTGAGCCCAAGACTTTGGGGTTGCTATGAGCTATGATGCCACGCAACAAGGGTGACAAAGTGAGACTCTGTCTCAAAAAATCAAAAAGTCTATAGAACCCAGTAGTGGGGGGAGGGGGGGAGAAGTGAAAAGAAAGAAAAGTAAAAAAAAGAAATTTGGTTTCCTGAAATAGCCCTGGCTTCAAGTGAAGCTGTGACTCAAGAGAGTTACCAATTAAATAATCTTTAAAAGTTTTGTCCCAACCATAGTTTTCTCTGTAAATTGTCTTATGCTTTCTTCCACTCTCATTTCAAAGATAATCAGGAAGTCTCCTAGAATAAGGTTATTATATTCAAGTCTTGCCCAAAAAGTGTATGAAAAGAAGCTCCTATTTGATTGACTCAAGAGGAACAATTATACTTTCTAAAAATAAAAAGAGCCTAAGCTAAGAAAATGAGAAGGTTTATAAAGAAGAAGGTCAGTACTTCTTTTTTGGTCTCCTTTCATCGCTGGGTGACTTACTTTAATAGTAGCCTGTCATTTCAAACTAGATGACTCAGTGGCCTGGTCATAGATTACCCAGCATTTCATCTCTGGTCACCCATCCAGCCTGTGAAGAAATTGATACTTAGTTCACTACAGAGAAATGCTGCTCACTAATTATCATCCTCTACCATATGCTCCTGACCCTTGCCCAATCAAAAAGATTGGTGCTGTTCTGCTTTTACTGACACAGAAAGAGAAAGGAGAAGATAAGGAAGGACCTTAGTATTAGGGGGAAGTGGCTCCCTTCTCGTGGTCACATAAGAAAAGCTGTTTTCAATTTCCCCCTTTCAGTTCCTAAAACTGCAACATGGGAATTTATAATCATAACTACCCTTTACCTATCTCTCAGGAATGGAATTCTTTTCCCCAATAAAAATTTGAGAGAATGAATTAGTTGCTGTTTTGGTCAAGAATATCATGAGTAACCTTACATGGTTAATTAGAAGGAGGTATTAGCATTCTCAGAACTGTTTTCTAATTAAGTCAGCAGACCCTACCAAGAATATGATTCCCTCTCTGATCACAGAGTGACAAGCGACTGTCAAGTTTACACCCACGTACTCCCAGATTTCTAATATGCCCTAGATGGGAGTTCTCATCCCAGTGCTCTGAGTGCTAGTCCTTGGGCCTGACCCTGGATTTGCAACTTTCCGCCTGCTCCTTAACTTGGGACTTGCACCCTGGGATTACTGGACTGTTCTCAACATGCAGCAACATCATGCTCCTTAGCACACACCCTGTGTGCACAGATGCCTATTTGCTGCCTGGTTCTTAACTCTGATTTTAGGGCTTTTTGGTCAAGCCAATATGTGTAGTCTGGGAAAAACAGAGACATTCTTAGATGGAAAGAACCAAGCCCAGAGTTTATAATTAATGAGGACAGACAACACAGGGAGTCAGTAACCATACAAATATTTACAAAGGGCCCATATACTTTGCCGTTACAGCCTTAGATTTCATGTACGTATGATATTTATATGCATTATAGCTAGTGTCAGGACACTCACAAGTGACAAACTTCAAACTCAGGTCCCAAAACATGGAGTGTAGCTCTCAAAGTGCACCTTGGATTACAGGGCAAAAATCTGCAGTCCTATGCAGTCTCTGTTGCTGGGATGACAGTGTCACTATGCCTCAAAGACAACAAGTTTGGTGTCCATTTGAGACCTAAGTACTCAGAGTCTATAATAGGTACATAGATTCTGAGAAGGTCTTCATCCTTTACAAACACAAACACATGGTACCTAAAATTACATACACTTCTACAGGGTAATTCTCATTTTGAATGTTCAAATATAGGGTGTGGTGGCACCTGCCTGAAGTCCCAGCTACTCAGGAGGCTGAGGCAAGGAGATCCTTTGAGCTCAGGAGTTTGAGGTTGTAGTCAGCTATGAGCATGCCATTGCACTCCAGCCTGGGTGACAGAGCCCAGCTCTGTCTCTAAAATAAATAAATTAATGTCAAACTTACTAGGATCTTTGAAATAACAAGTTGTTTGGACAATAAAAAGCTAGTGGGGAAGGAATGCTTGGTGGGGAGCTAGAAGGCTTGGTTGGAGAACTTACTCTGACTCTGATCAGGTGGCTCTCAATTTCTTTGTAAAAAATAAGGATGGTGCTTCTGTATCACATCTGTAGCTCGTTCAGCTCTTTGTGATTCTTCGACCTTGACATAGAATTACAGGGCTGGAAAGGCCTTTAGAAGTTACTTAATTCAACTGTTGCTGGACCAAGGAGTTGGTCTGCTTGTCACCCAAGCCAATCAACGGAGAAGCCGATGAGAGATCAACAGTTTCATTTTTATTTACAGAAAAGCCAGCGATTCCGGAGAACAGCGAAGACATCTCCTCAAAGAGCTACTCTCTCCTCCTGTTTCCCTGTGTTACTTTTATTCCTACAGTCGGAGTAAACATCAGCAAGTTATTAGTCAGCATAGAATACATTAAACAGATTCCTCCTCAGAGGTTACAGTTACACAGTATCTTACTATCTTAAAGTGGCTATATCTTAAAAGCATTTTTACTCCAGACTAAATTTAGTTAGTCAACACTTTACTGGGCACACAGGGTGCCCTGGGTTCCCCAACTTATCTATGACAGTAGGTCTCAGAAGTGAATCAATAATCCCCAGGTATCAGCAGGTGGCCTCATCCAGCCTTATCAGGGTCTGACCAGCCAGCCGCACCCTGCATGAAATGGCCATTCAGGTTAACAGTGGTTGGTAACACAACCACTGATCCTTCAGGGACAAAGATACCAGCATCTCCTGGGCCAGCCCATCTCCTGTCCAAATAGCTCTTATCAGGACAAAGGGCTTTAACTTGAACTGCCACACTCCTCTCTCTATTTTCTACTGTTAGTTCAAACACCAGCCCCCCAGAAAACACAGTCTAAATTTAATTCTCAATCCATATGATAGTTCTTTACATTCCCCTCTCAAATTCTCTAGCTCAAGCAAAACAGTTGCTTCACATATTCCTCATGTGTTGAGGTTTTAGTCCCATCTCCACTCATTCCCTTTCATTTTTATTTTTTAGGGACAGAGTCTCACTATATTGCCCAGGCTAGACTTGAACTCCTGGGCTCAAGCCATCCTCCTGCCTCAGCCTTCTGAATAGCTGGGTGTCACCATGTCTGACCCCCACCCATTCTTGTTTGTCTGTTTCTGTTATATACTGTCATAGTCCTCTTAAAGTATGGGGTAGGGCACAGCAGGGCATCTGCAGACAAATACTAAGGAGAGGACAAAGACTATGTCCTTGACCCTGTTCTGAATATATCCTTCTGCTAATGCAGCCCACATGTGAATTAGCATTGGAAGGACAGGCAAATCACATCCTTGAATTACTTACTATACGTTTAGTCTTCTTTCGCAAGTGTGGGTATTAGGGCATACATCTTCTGTGGCCAGGTGCAGGGGCTCACACCTGTAATCCCAGCACCCTGGGAAGCTGAAGCAGATGGATTGCCTGAGCTCACGAAATCAAGACCGGCCTGAGTCAGATTGAAAGCCAAGCACTGTGGCGGGCGCCTATAGTCCCAGCTACTTGGGATGCTGAAGCAAGAGAATCCATTGAGCCCAAGAGTTTGATGTTGATGCCACAGCACTCAACCAGGGGCAACAAAATGAGACTCTGTCTCAAAAAAGAAAAAAAAAAAAAGGAATACCTCTTCTATTCTGTGTTGTTTAATTGGGGGTTTATTTCAAGTATAAAGCCTTACCATTTACTCCTGTTGGATCTCATCCTTGTTAGTGCTGAAAGAAAAGCCCAAGGCAAAAACAGATGAGTAATGGGTCATCGGGGAAAATGGAATAAGAAATAGGCCAGAGGAGTAAAGAGTGAACTCAGAAGCCTGGCTGAGGGACTACTAAATTAAGAGGGTAGCCTGAAGCTTCCATCTAATTTTGCTCCCTCTTAAACCCCAAGAAATCAACACAACAGGATTCTTTTTAAGGCACAGACTCACAAGATAAGGAGAATAGAGAAGCCATAGAGTAACAAAGTTTTGGAATTTGAAAAGCAGATAAAAAGTGGTAACTAACTTAACCCTTCTGAGAAAGCCAATTAGTAAGGCAAGAGTTAGGAAAGCCAAGAAATGATTCCATATGCACCCCCAAAGTCCTAAAGGTTCAGGGAGTGGAGGAATGAGGTTCCACTGGAATTGAGGAGGAAGGTGAGCTAAAAACCAATTGGATGAAGGTTGCTTTAAGAAGCTAATAGATCTGGCTCGGCGCTTGTGGCTCAAGTGGCTAAGGCTCCAACCACATACACCTAAGGTGGCGGGTTCAAATCCAACCCGGGCCCACCAAAAACAACAATGATGGCTGCAACCAAAAAAATAGCCAGGCATTGTGGCGGGCACCTGTGGTCCCAGCTACTTGGGAGGCTGAGACAGGAGACTCACTTGAGCCCAGGAGTTGGAGGTTGCTGTGAGCTGTGATGCCACAGCACTCTACCCAGGGGGACAGCTTGAGGCTCTATCTCAAAAAAAAAAAAAAAAAGAAGCTAATAGATCCCTTCAGCCCCTTCACCACCTCACCAGTAGGAGGTACATTATCTGGACAATAGGGCACTGTGGAAGGCGGCTTTCCATTTTCAGGGGATTTAATATTATTTTCAGAGGATTAAGGGAGTCTTTTCAGCTCAGCCTTTTTCCTACAGACAAAATATTAGAGGATACTTCTCTACAGAATTCAACCAATCCAAGAGGAAAAACCAAAGAATTTGGACTTTAAGGGATTCCTCAATGACATTCCTCAGCCAGGTCATCACACAGTGACACAATCAACCCCCACCCACATGCTCAGAGCTTCCAAATACTCTGCAACGGTGACTCTTATAAATATAAGTAGACATCTAAGGTTCACCAAGCATACGAGGAAAATGTCCAGCATGAAAACAGATCACAACACACAAACAGAAAACAAAATTAAACATCCAACCTGATGTAAACAGAGACTGCAAAAAAATACGTCATCACAAAACTTTAATCAATAACCTCAGAAAGATAAAATATTGCATTCAAGAAATAAGAATATTTAGAGACCATTAGTAGAAATGAAAATCTCATCCAAAGGTTTGAAAAACACAGTTGAAGAAATTTCCCAGAAAGTAGAGCAAAATAACAAAAAAAAGAAAGAAAGAAAGAAAAAGAAAATAGGAGCATGGAGATACAAATAAAAGGATCCAGTCAAGAATGTCTAACATTTGAATAATAAGAGTTCTATAAAGAAAGAACAGAAAAAAATATAGGACAGGAAATTATCAAAGAAATAATTCAAGAAAACTTCCCAGAACTTAAAGATATGTGTTTTCAGTTGACTGGACCCATCTAATGCCCAGCACAATATTCAAAAATAGAGGTTCATGTCTGTAGGTCACTGCATTTTGAGAGGCCAAGGTAGGAGGATTAGTTGAAGCCAGGAGTTTGAGATCAGCCTGAACAAGAGCAAGACCCCATCTCTAAAAAAAAAATAAAGTAACCAGGCATTGTGGTACAACCTGTAGTCCCAGCTACTACAGTAGTCTGAAGATGTCCTCAGACATGAACTGTCTAAAAGGAGGCTGAAGCAGGCGGTTCACTTGAGCCCAGAAGTTTGAAGTTGTAGTGAGCTATGATGACACCACTGTACAGAGTAAGACTCTGTCTCAAAAAAAAAAAAAAAGAAAAGAAAAGAAAGAAAAGAAAACAGAACCACAGAAAAAACACATGTGCATGACATTTAAGAACACTGGGGATGAAGAGGTGATCATAAAGTATTTCAGAAAAGAAAATCTGCTACATAGTATAAAGAATCAGAAGTCAGGGCCCTCCCCATGACTCAGTGGTTAGGGCACCGGCCACATCCATTGGGGCTGGGAGGTTCAAACCTGGCCCAGGCCAGCTAAAACAATGATGACAACTGCAACAACAACAAAAAAATGGCCAGGCGGTGTGGTGGGCACCTGTAGTCACAGCTGTTTGGGAGGCCAAGACAAGAGAATCCCTTAAGCCCAAGAGTTTGAAGTTGCTGTGAGCTGTGATGCCACAGCACTCTACTGAGAGCAACATAGTGAGACTCTGCCTCAAAAAAAGAAAAAAACATAGAAAGAAAGAAAAAAGAAAATGGATCATGGCTTTCAAAACTCTAAGGGGAAATTATTTTAGCCCAAATTCTACCTAATACGTCAGTTAAGTATAAAGGCAAAAATGAAGATATCCTCAGACATGAACTGTCTAAAAAAATTTTCCTTCTATATACAGTTATTCGGGAAGTTACAGAAGGATGTATGCCACCAAACAAGGAACACAAGTAAGGGAGAAAAAGACACAAGAAACAGAACTTCCTGCTCCACGCCCATAGCACAGTGGTTATGGTGTCAGTCACATACACCGAGGCTGGAGGGTTCACTGGTGGGTTCAAACACAGCCTGGGCCAGCTGTACAACAATGACAATTGCAACAACAACAACAAAAATAGCCAGGCGTTGTGGCGGGCGCCTGTGGTCCCAGCTACTTGGGAGGCTGAGGCAAGAGGATCGCTTAAGCCCAGGAGTTGGAGGTTGCTGTGAGCTGTGACACCATAGTACTCTACTGAGGGTGACAAAGTGAGAGTCTGTCTCAAAAAAAGGGAAAAGAAATAGAAATTCCAACTCAAGAGAAAAGTAAAGGTTTTCTTGAGGAAAATGATGAAGAAATATCCTGACAGACAATCATACAGCAGGCATTGGGAGCAGGCCACTCAAACTGGAGCAAGTTGAAAGGCTCAAGGAAAGATTTCTTCTTCTTCTTTTTTTTGAGACAGAGTCTCACTATGTCACCCTCCATAGAGTGCTGTGGCATCACAGCTCACAGCAACCTCAAACTCTTGGGCTTAAGTGATTCTCTTGCCTCAGCCTCCCAAGTAGCTGAGACTACAGGAGCCTGCCACAACACCCAGCTATTTTTGTTGCTGTTGTAGTTGTCATTGTTGTTTAGCAGGCCCAGGCTGTGTTCGAACCTACCAGCCTCAGTTTATGTGAATGACACCATAACCACTGTGCTATAGGCGCCCAGCCGAAAGATTTCTTCAAGAAGATGAACATGATACAACATGTGATGAGGTTTGAAAGTGTTAAGAGAAGACTTAACAATTGAAGAAAGTTCATGATTGAATTAATGATAAGTAGAGAAGGCTCGGCGCCTGTGGCTCAATCAGCTAAGGCGCCAGCCACGTACACCTAAGGTGGCGGGTTCGAATCCCCAGCCCGGGCCCGCCAAACAACAATGATGGCTGCAACCAAAAAATGGCCGGGCGTTGTGGTGGGCGCCTG
>CAUYQV010117811.1:0-27787 GCA_963574575.1 Galagoides demidoff
ACCTGAGAGGCTGAGGCAAGAGTATATTTTGAGCCCAAGAGTTTGAGGTTGCTGTGAACTATCATGCCACGGCACTCTACCCAGGGTGACAGAGTAAGACTCTGTGTCAAAAAAATCTAAATTTTCATAGAATGAGGTACATCAAATTTTTGTCTATAATCGTACTTTTGTTGTTGTGTCAAGAAGCTTTTTCTTTGCCTTATATCACAATCTCCCACATTTTATTTCCTCCATAACCCTTTCTGTCCATCTGTTTCTGTCATCTATTCATTAATTTCTTATTAAATTGACATTTGTTATAAATAGTGATACTGATGAAAACAACATAAGCTCATAATACCCCCCAAACAAGGAAAGGAACAATAGACAAGTTAATGTCACTAGTTCATAAACTATGGGAGATTAATCAGTGAACCAGACAATTTGAAATGTCTCCCTATCCTTCAGTGGGTATTTGAAAGGAACTTGGTGATTAGTTTGCACCAATTGGATAATATCCTAAAAGTTTATATCAAATACCACTAAAAACTTTTGAAGTTGAAAGAAATGCTTCTAACGGATCAATAACGAAAACCAGATTTTGATTAACTATGATAAAGATGAAATTATTTTTTCTCCTCTAGAAGATGATATTACAAAACCCTTTGACTACAGGCAGAAGTAATTGAAGAGTACGAAGAAAAAAAAAAACAGAGAGAAATGCTACACAAGCATTTTAGGGAACTGATAAATTAAAATGTTATGCATCTTCTGAATTTTGCACAGATTTTGGTTTTGTATACCCTTTTAAATCTGTCGTGTGTTATTACTTTTCTCATTTAGATTATCTAAGTTAGATTTTCTTCTTATTTTACTTATTAGAGTAATTAGGGTCATACCCAAGTTTTCATTAGGAATCTTTTTTTTTTTTAAATACTTTAGAATCTGAAGACCCCACCAAACCTGATCCACTCTTGCTGAAGTGATGCTCAGTAGAGAGGAAGTGGGATGTTGGTCTGGAAGAAAAACACCAGCCCCATCCCCGTATTGCCCTCTCTCTCCCTTGGTCTGTCCCTGGGGGTCTCTCTGACCAGTCCAGGCTGTTGTTGTCCTTCTCCCTTCACTACTTCACCCCTTTTTCTCTGTGTTCGTCCCTGTCCCTTTGCAGAATCCAACTGTCTTCTATTAAACCAGGCCTTAAGGAGCATTGTAGAAAAGTATAACATTATTTTGAAGGAGGTAAAGTCTCCATTTTTCTTTACAGCTGCATAGCATTCCATGGTGTACATATACCACAGTTTATTGATCCATTCGTGGATTGATGGACACTTGGGCTTCTTCCATGATCTGGCAATTATGAATTGGGCTGCAATAAACATTCTGATACAAACATCTACATAGATTCTATCTGAAGTCAGTAGGAGAAATGAGAATACAACTTGGAACCCAGAGTTTTGAAGTGCCCAGGCTCAATTTAAGCTGTCAATATTTGATTCACATGTATCTCCTCTATACAAACCCTTCCCAGATCTCCCAAGGTGGAGCCAGTTAGAGCAGGTGTGGCTCCGTGAACTTCATTTGCATGGAGTTTCATCTGAAAATGCCATAACTGAAGTGAGGTTGTTGTGACGGTTAATTTTAGGTATCAAATTGGCTGGATCACAGTGCCCAGATATCTAATCGAACATTATTGTGAATTTTCTGTGAAGGTGTTTTTTAGATGAGATTTAAATGGGTGGAGTTTGAATAAAGTAGACTGATCTCTATAATGTGGGTGAGATTCAGACAGTCAGTTGAAGGCCTGCATAGAGCCAGGTCTGAGAACTCTTCAAAGACGGAAGGAATTCTGCTATCAGATTGCCTTTGTACTTGAACTGCAACTCTGTCCTGAGTCTCCAGCTTGCTGGCCTGCCCCATTATAGTTACAACTCACCAAGCCTCCACAATCGCATGAGCCAATGCCTTAAAAATAAATCTCTATCTCTTTCCCCATGTGTGTATACACACACACACACACACCCTGTTAGTTCTTTTCTAGGGAGAACCCTGACTAATACAGATTTCCATGGCTAGTCTTACTCACAGAAAGCCCTAAGACAGACAGAAACAGAGTGTCTGGGCTTGAAGTACAGGTGCAGATAATGAAAGATTACCCTGACGCAGAATGTCCAGGCTTGACACCGGGACCTTAAGCTTGGATGACCTGACTGGCTGAGAAGCAGAATTGCTGTCTTACACAGTAATCTTAGTTGTCCCCAGTCACTACCATGGCGGGGGGTATAGAAGCCAGTGAACGTGCATTTCTGTGCTCTCCTGACCTGGCAGACACTCATTCAGCCTGAGCTAAGTTCAGGTGCACCTCTCTGAGATAAGAGATGAAAGGGGAGTCAAGTCTACTCTCTCATATCCTTGTCCTGTTAACACTCTTTGTGCCACTTAGAGTAATTCTAAAGCTTAGGTGGCATTCCCACTGGCCTAGAACCCAGATCAAACTTTAAGGTCTGGTTAAACACATATGATAACACCAAGTACTGCAGCTGCCACTCTCACGTATACACCTGCTGCTCCATTTGGTCAAATCTAGCTGCTCTTGGTAACCCACGTTCTTAGTCAGAAGAATGCAAACATTAGTTTCCATTCTCTACTTTATCACTTTACCTGTTTAGTCACAAGATCTTTGTGCCTTGTACCCATTGCCTTACATTTATAGTCTATATCTATTTTTTATTCCTGAATCTTTTCCCTGCTAGAATAAGACTGATTTCTCCTCTGATCAATGCTGCTCACTCAACAGTGTACTTCTATCACCCAGGGATATTCCTTATTCAACAAGTTGAATAGTAGTGCCATTTACTTACTTTGGAAGATTGGGGGAAACATGTTTCACAGGTGGGTGTTTGCATATAGGGGAAACCAAGAATTCAATGTTGGACAAATTTGACATCCAAATGCAAAAGTAGAGGAAGCAGGAATTCATCATAGAAACCCATGTCAGAGAGTGGGCTTGAAAGCCATCCGTACATAGATGGAATTTAAAGCCATGGGCAGATTGAGGTCACCAAAGAAGTATAAAAAGAAAAGAGTAGAGATCTGAGGACGGAGTTCTTGGCCACTACAGCATCTAGAAGTGGTGGCGATGAAGAGGAATCAGCAGGAAATGACTAAGAAAGCATGAGCAGGGAGGTAGGAGAACAAGAAAGAGTTGAGCTTCAGAAGGCAAATGAAGGAAGAATTTCAGGAAGACAGAAGTCATCAACTGTGTCAAATGCTGCTGATAGAATAAGGTCTAGAAAGATGAGGCTGAGAATTGGCCGACAGACCAGGCAGCATGGAAGTCACTGGTGACTTGGATAAGAGAAATTTGGATGGAGCAGAGACAGATTAGAAGGGATTCTGAAAAGATTGGGAAGGGGCACTGTGATGACTAGTCTTATCTTAGTAAGTTTAGATAAAACTCTCACAGGTGTCCTCAAACTACGGCCCGTGGGCCACATGCGGCCTGCTGAGGACATTTATCTGGCCCACAGGGTGTTTTTGCACTGCTGCCTGTCCTGCTTAGCAGCCAACTTGTCCTGGAGCCCGCGGTTGCTGGCTGGCCCTCCAATCGTCTCAGGGACAGTGAATTGGCCCCCTGTTTAAAAAGTCTGAGGACCCCTGCAGGAGTTTAGTAGAAATGTAGGAGAGAGACGGTGTGTGGGATGGAGAAGGACATGGTGGGTAAAAGATGGACTTTTTTAAAAACAGAAAATATTGCTAAGCATGTTTGGTGTTGATGATGGCAATTGTAATACCGTATTCTGTTAGCAGGTAGACCATAGTTTTTTAACCAATCCTACATTGGAAGGATTTCACTATCATAAATAATGCTGTAATAAACACTGGCACTATTTCTTCCTTTCTGTTGTTGTTTTTTTCATTTTCATTTTATTTTTTGAGTTTTATTTTGTCAAATTAATATGAGGGTACAATTTTTAGGTTACATTATTCTCACTTCCAGGGCAAAGTTCCATTTGAGGAAGAGCCCCTCACCCAGAGGGTGTGTTATACACCCTCAAAATGTGCACATTATGTGAGATCCCGCCTCATGCCCTCCTTCCTTCTGCCAAACATCCTTTCCCCTCTCCCTTCCCACTTCCCTCTAGTCCTGAACTGGACTCTATTAGTGTTTTATTGTTCTTATGATCATGTAATTGTTTATACATTGATCTCATATTAGTATAGAGTACACTGGATATTTATTTTTCCATTCTTGTGATACTTTACTAAGAAGAATGTATTTCAGCTCCATCCAGGTAAATGTAAAAGATGTAAAGTCTCCATCTTTTTAACGGCTGAGTAGTATTCCATGGTATACATATACCACAGTTTGTTGATCCATTCATGGGTTGATGGGCACTTGGGCTTCTTCCATGACTTGGCAATTATGAACTGAGCCACAATAAATATTCAAATGCAAATGTCTTTGTGGTAAAATGATTTTTGTTTTTCTGGGTAGATATCTAGTAATGGTATTGCAGGGTTAAATGGAAGGTCTACTTTTAGATCTTTGAGGATTCTCCATACTTCTCTCCAAAAAGGCTGTATTAGTTTGCAATCCCACCAGCAGTGTAGAAGTGTTCCCTTCTCTCCACATCCACCCCAGCATCTGGAAACACTGGTACTATTTCAGGTGCAATCGATAAACCCAAAAGTAACTGGCCATCCCTGGACCAATAAATGATGGTTGATCAAGGTGGTGGGACCATTCACTGCTCCAGTTTGGGGCAGGTGTTCAGCATACTTCCTGCCAGGGGACTGGGACAGGTGGGAAGATGTCATTTAAACTATAGGGGGATGGGAGATTCTATAAAGGTGTATGTGGCAGTTGCTTTGGACAGATTACACAAAAGGCGTTTACTACAACGTGCTTGTACGCTTGTACGCCAATCATCGTTTGCATTTCTAATTATGTCCGAGCATAAATTCCAAAGTGAAATCAGTGGGTCGAATAACACGAATACATTCGCGGCTTTTGCCAAGCTGCTTGCCAATCTTTATTTCCACCTCTGTGTATCAGAAAATCATTTCATGTCCCTTCCCCACATTTCACAGTAGGCAGCGACTTCTCCCAACCGCACTGCAGGGGACGTTTCTAAACTCAGCCTCAGAGGCCTGATTCCTTTTCAAACCCTCCAGCTTGAACTGTTGCAGAGCTCAGGAATGGAGTCTCAATTCATACGCCTCCGGGTCTCGGCAAAGAGGAGAAACCAAGGACACTCGCTGGGAGTCCGTCCCAAGGCACCGGAAAGCAAATTCCAGCCTCAGCTCGGGATTTCTTTTGTGTCCTCCATCCACGTCAGTGACTTTGCCTGTCAGCTGCAAGAGAACACGCCTGGGGCCGGAGAGCCGCAGCTGACAGTGGAAACGCTGCGGCGCGTCCCCGCTCCGGCGTCTGCGTCCTGGGAGGCGCTTGCTCAGGGTCAGCGGGATCCGCCGCGCCGCCTTGGTCGGGTCCGGCACCTGGAGCCCCCGGTCCCGGCACCTGGACCTTGTTCCCGGGCGATCTGCTGCGGTGATGGAATTCCGCAGGAGTGAAAAATGAACCTTTAGTTCAAAGGAGGAGAAAGTTTCATCTTTAACATTCCTTCTTTAAATCTTAGGTCTCTGAGATCTTTACAAGCCCAGAATTATGCCGAAGAGCTGCGTTCATATCACCCATCAGAATGAAGTAGTGGATCTGTCTTTCCCTTGGGGCCGTTATTTTGATTCCTTTGTTGTAGCTGAGCAAGTCACAGGAGCTCTTGCTTCTAAATTTGTAAAGTAAGGAGAATGGGTATCACTGCCTCTTGAGCGTCATTAGCGCCGTTGGGAGTGGATTTTACAGTGTCTGCTCCCAATAGAGCACTGGAAAACTAGGCACTGAAGTGAGGCATCCGGTATAGTCTGGCTCTTTAGTAGATTAAAAATTGAGAGGTCTTGAAAAAGTGAAGAAAAAATATCTCCCCTCAATATTTATTAACTCTGGAGTGAGATACACTTGGGATTAAATGGCAACTCTCCCATTACTTGGGCTGTTGGCGAGTTCCTTAACTTCTCTTTGCCTCAGTTTCTTCTTTGAGAAAATGGGTACATGAGTAGTAGCTACCTCACAGAGTAAAGTTAATACATGTAAAATGCTTGGTTCATGGTAAGTGCTTGATATAGGTTGACTACTATTATTAATTTAAAAAATTGTCATTAGAGCTAAGGCTGTGGCATGAGACAGACCTTTGTTCAAATTTCACATCTCCTATTTGCTTAACCCCTCTGTGCCTCAGTTTTCTCATCTGTAAAATGGGGGAGGGTAATAACAATACTACTCAGCTGCACAAGGATGTTGGGAGGATTAAAGGAAATAATGTAAGTACCCTGTAAATGTTAGTTATTTTACTATTGGCCCCTTACTCAGGCCAACCCTAAGGCAAACTTAAGAAGGTGATGAATCTGTCTTCTGGGCCCAGTGCCTGGCTGCCTGACTCTGCCAGGGGCTCCTCACCCTTTAATTCTCCTTCATCCCCAATGTTCAGTCGTATCTTCTTTCTGCCCCACCCTAGTCAAAACCTAGGACAGGCTCTGAAAATAAATTTTAGCCCATGAAACTACTCTCTAAAGGTTATTTGCAACTTAAACCTTATCTTGAGTGGTGAAACAGGGCTCTGGCCACTATCCCAGGAATTTTGAGCATCAGAACCAGGTGAGGTTATGTCTCAAGCAGCCAGCTTTGCCAGTGCTCTTAATATGGCAGTGTTACAGTGCGGTTTGTAGAGAAGCCCAGACCTGAATAGCATAGTAATTCATAGTCAGATGAGTAAAATGACGTATCAGTTAGGAATAGTGTTCAGCTGCTAATAGCAGAGATTCAAGTACAATCAAGTAGGGATTTATTCTCTCACATCCAAGAATCCTATTGGTAAACCCTTCAGAGAACATATGGTATCTCTGTAATAGTAGTAAGGACAGGGTTGTGTTTCTGCTTTGCCATTCTCTGCATATAACTTCCATCCTCAAAGTAGCTCCATGGGCCCAACATGGCTCCTGGAGGTCCAGCCATCACATCCTCTTTCCAGAAAGGAAGAAAAGAAAGGGCATAGGAAAAACTGGAGGTACCACCCTGCTGAGTTAGTCTGCCTAAAGCAGCTCTTTGGAAAGCCCCACCCAAAGATTTCTACTTATATCTCCTTAATTGAAAGGGGGGCTGGGGGAAGTAGACTTTTAGTTGAATGTATTGCTGGATCATCTAAAATCGGAGTTCTCTAACTTAAAAGAGAAGGTGAGAAAGGATAATGCTTGGAAAAACTACTGTCTACACCACAGATACCATTTATTTTAAACTACCTATCTTCTTTGTTTTATTTTCTTGGGGCTGAGTACGGGACATATGCTAACTTAGTTGGCAAGGTTAAGTCATCACCAAACAATAAATAACATCTCCCTTCCCCCAGCTGATTAGTGTTTTTCAGCCAGATCAAAGGTCTGAATTATAGGAGATTATATAGGTTTATTAGAAAAAGACTTTTAAAAAAGAACTTCTACCTCTTTCTTGATCATTTCGCTGCAGTTTGGTTTTCAAACCTACCGTTCTCCTCAAGCTGCTGCTGTCAGCCTCCCCAGTGACCTTCCCAATTGCTAGATGCAAGGAATCCACTTCAGTATTTAACATTCTTGAATGTGCCATGTAGCTTTTGATACCAGTGACCATTCTGTCTTAAAATCATCAACTCCCCGGGGCTCCTAGCTCTCTTTTGACCCGTCAAAACCATAGTTATGAAGACTGTGGAAATGTGGACAAATATTTGTAATAAAATATCCAGTGAAAAGAACAGCATTTAAGACAGCATGCTCCCAAGGATTGCAAGTCTGTGAATTGCAAACAAATAGCAATGTGCCCACAGAATAATAATTCGATTATAAGTAAATGTTAAACATTATCAGCCTTAAATCTAAGGGTAACACTGACCAAAGGTTAAGATGCTCTTTTCAGGATTTGCCCATCACATAACTCCCCAAATGAACTCTCTTGGTCTCAGTGCATAAGAGGCAGAAGCACTAAATTTAGACATGAACTGATTTGAGATCAATGGGCACAACCCTTTCCTTTTCCAGGTGACAGAACGGAAGGTTCCACATGCTGAGGTTCCATAAGGTCACACTACTAATGACAGGCAGAGCCCAGGCTAAAATGTAGCCTATTTACTCTGGATCCACTCGTCCTTGTAAATCCTTGCACCTAATTTTATTTTCTACTTTTGAAATTATCCCGGAAATGTATTTCTTATAGTTCACTAAACCCTTGTTTCCTGGTAATTTATTAAAGATCACCGTACTCACATAGGCTTTTTTTGCATGCAAAGTATAGGCTGTTTTCAAAGCCGAGAAGACGTGAAATGCCTTTTCCTCTGCAAAGCCTTGCACAACATGTGAATCCTAATATTAGACCTTCAAATGCGGAAACTTGGTAAATCCCATATGTGCATAACAAATGCTTACTCCACATTTTTTAGGGTCTCTGATTTATTCAGCAGGGCAGGTTATTAATAACTCTGTAATGTTGGGTGAGATAGAGTTACCTGTCATAATAAATTGGAGTCTGGAAGTAAGTGAAGTCAGAAACTGGGAAACCCCACAAACCCCCCAAGATCTTACATTTATTAGATTCCCATCAATGTCACATTCCTATTACTAAGGCATTTGGGTAAATGCTACAGAGGAATTGACGAGAAAACTCCCAACAGGATCGGTTATATATCTTTTAGAGAAATTCAGATATGCAGAGAGAGTACAGTGATTCTTGAAAAGAATGCAGAACATATTACTGAATTTTGATATTGAGATAGTAATAGGTAGTAGAAAGAGCTTTAAGCTGAAGCTCATCACACATAAGTCCTAGCCCCTGGTCTACCACTACCATAAACTTAGTTTACTCAAATAACTTTGAATGCCTAATGCTGACCTTCAGTCTATGAATATTCATTGAGCTCTTACAGCGATACTGTGAGTAGCCAACTCAATATCCACGAGCCCTTCCTTGTTCATAGAATCCTGGTTTTGTCTGGGGAGGCAATGGGCTCAGCTACATATTCTCTTACCCAGAGTTCCTTGAAACTGGAGGTGGCAATGTGACACAGTTTTGGTTAATGAGATGGAAGCGGAAGACAACCTGGGATTTACACGGGTCAGAGGTCATCCCTCCGTGAGATGCAGAGAAGACTTGGTTCCTCCCTATAAGGGCTTCAGAACCCAGTTCTGTCTATTGCCAGCAATTTGTGTGATAGAGGAAGGGTGTTCCACTCAGCCTGGGAGGGAAAAGCAAAAACTTAGCTTATTGGAGGAGGTGATTTTTAAAGTGGGTCACGAAATATCTCTGGGCTTCTGTTTCCTCATTTATAAAACAAGAGAATTGAACTATATTCCCTATTTATGTCTTGAGTTAAAATAAAAAAGTGATCTAAAAAAATCTTACTTATAAATATAGAGGACATTAAAATAGCAAAAATTCCGTATTCTATCTGGAGTAGTAAACAGGGCATTGGAGATGGGCCCGTGTGTATATGTGTTTGTGCGTGTACATGTGTGTACATATGAGAAACTCAACAACTTCAGTGTAAACTACAGCCCAGGGCAAAGAATGAGCTTTCCCGTAAACCACGATACCAAAATGTACAGAAGTTATTTCTATTAATTTGTTTTCGGATCTGTTTTTTAAAAAGCATTCTTCCTTAGGCAAATCTCGAATTGCAAACATTCCAAACAACAACGAGAACTGCTTTCCTGTTAATAGAGGTGAGAGAGAGTGGAATGAAGTGAACCTCACCATCTGAGAGAAAAGGCAGAGGGTGGGTATTAACTCGACAGCGCCGTGACCCGAGAGAACGATTTCAAAAGGCAAATGCAACTTGACTTCCCTTTAGTGGAGATGAGAACTAATTTCGTCTAAAGCTTTCTAGTGAACAAAATGTTTTCATATCCCTTATCTTGTTTGATCCTCACGACAACCTGCCAGGGAAGCATTATTAATATCCTTATTTGACAGCAAAGAGAGCTGATAGGATCTGCTCAAGATCAGGCAACATAAGTAAGTGATAGAACTTGGACTGAAGTAGTCCAAACACCATATTCTTTTTATGATTGCAGAACTGCTTCAAACTGCCGTTTAACAAAAAGAAAATAATTTGCACATCTTTTAACAACAAAGGCTTCAGTGCAAATGTTTCCTACACAAAATATGTGAACATCAAAATCTTGGATGAGGCAGCTAGGTAGACAATTTTCTACCCTAGTCTTTTATTTCAGTTACTGCAATTTGAAGCCAAGGATGGGGAATTTGAGAGTGAGATTGCAGGAATTAACTTCAGGGTACAGGTCCTTAGATTAGTCAGGATAAGCTAACTGCCAAAACAAACACCCAGCTACTCTTAACAAAATAAAAGTTTACTTCTCATTTTCCAAAGGTAGGTATTCCTGGTCAAGCATTTCTCTCCTTAGTGGCTTTCTTGTAGGTGGTTATTCAGGAATTAGGATCTTTCTACCTTCTGATATCTTCACATATGACCCATGTCACACTGCCTTGGTTCTGCAGAGATACACATCACTTTTGCTCTCTTTCTATTTGCCAAGAGTAGTCACCTGACCTCCATGGAGAAGAATGGGAACCTGGGAAATGTAGTCCCGGGCTGCACAGCTGCTTCCCAGTGTCAAAGCTACAAAATAGAAGGGAAACATGAATCTTTGCCATCGGTGGTCTCTGCTGTCGACCTCTAGGCAATGGGACATGTGGTTTTTCTCATCCCTTAAAAACCTAGAGAGGCTTCTAAATCTTGTTCCCTTGCAAAAATGTAGAAAGAAGGCATTTTGTACCAGAAATATTTGCAGAATTAGAGAAGCGATGCACTATTAGTGTTGGCTCAGGTTAAGTGATAGCTAAGGGAAAGAGAAATAGTTGGGGTCAGGGAAATGTTGGGAAGAATCCCTGCTTTAAAGACGTGTGTTGGTTAGTATTTAGCTCCCACCTTATGTGGTAGGTTTAGAAGCACCAAGTCATCAAGGCAGTGTGCCAGCTGTCTCTTGTGTGTATCCCCTAGATTCACTTTGCCCTGTGCCATTCTTCTCTCTGACATAGGAGGCTTTCCTGTCTGTTCTGTGTTGAACGTCTGAGAGCCCTCTGGATCCCAGCTGGGTTTAGCCAAGAGGGAGCCCTGGCAGGGAACTGGAGGAATGGATGAGAGAAGGTCTGGGTTTGTGCCCTTGGCTTGATTCCTGAAAGGTAGCCTTAGGTTTGCCATGTCTTTCTGCAGAAGGTTACTGCTCCTCTAAAGTTCCTGGGCTTTATACCACCTTCTCTCATTCCAGGTTCTGGTAATTTCTCTCTCCTGGAGTCCCACCCATGGGTGAGAACAGGTCTGCCATTGCCAGCCTAGGGTTTCTGGACATGTCCTTCGGTCCTCCTAGGTCACAGATTTTGTCCTTAGTTTCTTTGCAAAAAAAAAAAAAAAAATGCTAATTTAATTTTGCCACTTGTTTCTATTTGTTACTTAAATTCTTCGTAACATCTATTAACATTACGCTTTCAGCCCCAAGCAGCAGGTCTTTCAGTTTATTCTCTGAATAAATGAAAAGAATCCCTTTTTGTTGGCCTTAGCATTTTTTGTAAGCCTCAGAGATCAGAGCTTTCGCCTCCTGGACTTTATTCTTACAGGGCTTTGCTAGAACTTGTGCCTTTGGTCTTGATTACGTGTCCCTCATTTCCTCTTCTTGTACATGCCCTTTGAAAATCTGAGCTCATCAGCACAGTCTCCAGCCGGTCATGTGTCCCTCATCACCGCTCCCTGGATCTTCCAAAAGAAGAAATTGCTAACAAGGCAAGTGGAGGATTCATCAAATGTTTTGCTTTCTGCAGAATGAGAGATCCATCAGATATCAAAAAAGCTGAATTAGGAAGGATCCAGGATGCGGGGTAAAAACTCGTTTTGAGATTTCCTATGCTACCAGAGAATCCAGGTACACTGGATATCTAAATGCCACTGATCTTTGTCCAGTTCTTTTTCTCCCCTGATTACTTTAGAAGTCTGTGTTTTACTTTTTTTTTTAGTTTTAGTTTTACCTGTCTTTTTTTTTTTTTTTTCAATCTCAGCTTCGTGCTGAGTCATCTCCTTCCCTAATTCTTTTGTTTCTCCAGAGTAGATTTTGTTGGACTTCCTGATCCTTCTCTGAGCCTACACTTTTGTGATCTTGCCTATCAGAGAAACAACTTTCTTCTAGCCTTGGCTGGTACAGAATCCACTCTTCTTTTTCATTTTCTGAGAGGCAGTGTAGTATAGTGGTAGACAGTGGAAGTTTTGAGTCCGAATGTGGCTTGAGTTCTGCCACTTTCTAGACGGAGTGACTTTGGTGAAGCGACTGAACCTGATTCTCAGTTTCTCAGTTTGTAAAATGGAGATTACAGAGGTTCCCAGTTCATAGGACTTTATGAGGATTAAAGGACAAAGTGAAAGTACTGTTTGGTACAAAGTGCAAGTTCAAGAAACTTTGGTCATTTTTATTATGACCCTCTCTATGGTGCCCAAATACCAGGGTTCTAGATTTGCTCTGTGGTTCAAAGTGGTGCCAGAGGTCATCATGTCCCTTCTGGAAGATCCCAAAGTATTCTTGCTTGTTCATTGCTGACTAGCGCCCTTCAGTTTGTTATTGCTCTAAATAGAGCAGAGTCACTTAAAATATGTATACAAAATCAAACTCAACCAATATTTACTCAGTACCGTATGAATACCAGATAGTGTGCCAGACAATGCTCAATACATTTTCAACAAAAAAGATTAATGCAAATTACAGAATCAGAGGCTGTTCTGTATAAGAGAGTCTTCAACTCTTCTATTCTGTCCTCTGGTTTGACTTTCAACTTCTTCTAACCATCTGACCAAAGGCAGTTTTCTGGAAAGATAATAGTTACAAAAAAGTAACCATAAACAGGGAAGACTGAGCTGAAAGGGATTATTTTAAAGTCACCTGTAATACTTTTGCCTATCAAAAGACAGTACTTACTTTGAATGAACATAATTTGAAAACGTTTGTTTTAATGGTCATTTGTTTCTTGATAAAGTCGCACATTTGTTCAGGTTATATTTACTCCCTCCAGATCTTTTCCTTCCTCCATAGGGATCTGGCCCAATTTCCTGTTTCTGTGGGCATTCCAATTTGCAGTTAAGCTCTTTATGCCATGCTTGTCATCTGGCTGAAATATCTGGGTTTAGTTTCCTTTAGTTGTTTCTTCCCCCCATTTAAAAAAATTTCCTACTCATTCATATATTTCAGGACATTCACCACCTTTTTTTTCTTTTGAAATGTTATTTAGGACTCTGACAATTCTGGAGCTGGAAAGACGTCTAAAAATCATCTACTTTGTGTCAGTTTGGAATGTTCTTGGCTGCAAGTAACAGGATACACAAATAAAGTGGTTTAAACAGTAAAAGTGCACATTTTTTCATGTAACCTTAGGACTGGAGCTAGGTTGTCCCAAGGTTGTTTCAATGAGGACCTGGCTCTTTTAATCTTTCCATGCTAGATCTCCAGGGTGTGTGTAATTTCTTTTCTGAAGGCGTGGGCAAGCTGCAGGAACTCCAAATATCACAGTCTCAAGCACAGTTTCCTAAGAAAGAAGTAGATAGGGCCAAAAGACTTTCTCATGAAGTTTTCTCTTTATTCAGGGAGGACAAACTTTTCCTGACAGCCTTCAGCAGACTTCTTCTTAATACCATTGGCTATAACCTAATCGCAAGCCTATTTTCAGACTAATTCATGTCAAAAAGAATTCCCATCCTTGGCTTAAACCAATCCTAACTAATCCCCTGGGGGTGGGCACGTTGTCACCTACAATGAACCGGGGCTCTGTTCTCCAATAAGAAGTTGAAAAAATGGTTAGATAAGCACCTGGTTTCCACATACTTGTTTTCACAACCATTTATAGATAGGAAATCTGAAGTCTGTTGATGTGAAGGCCTTTGCTTAAAGACCACATACCTAGCTCGGAGCCTGTAGCTCAAGTGGCTAAGGCGCCAGCCACATATGCCAGAGCTGGAGGGTTCGAATCCAGCCTGGACCTACCAAACAACAATGGCAGCTAAAACCAAAAAAATAGCTAGGCCTGTGGCATGTGCCTGTAGTCCCAGCTACTTGGGAGGCTGTGGCAAGAGAATCGCTTAAGCCCAGGAGTTGGAGGTTGCTGTGAGCTGGGATGCCAGGGTGACAGCTTGAGGCTGTTTCTCAAAAAAAAAAAAAAAAAACAACAACAAAACCCCCCACATACCTGGAAAGTGTCAAACCAAGACTAAGACCCTGGTCTTATGTTCCAGAATTAATTCCTGCATTCTATAATCTTTAAAGTAACTTTTAACTATAAAAGTGTTGGGAAGAAATGGAAGTTGGTGGGGAGGAATTTCTTTTCCTGTTTTCATGTTCTAGACTTATAGGATGATAGATTTATCATATTCAAATTTGAGAGTTTAAATCATCCAGTCATTCAACAAATGCCCTCTTACAATAGCTTAGGAATAGTGTTAGCTGTCAGGAATATGCAGTAGACCCTCTGTATACCCAGGGATCTGTAACAAACTGGTCAATATATGGAGATGGTCAATGTAAGGAACTAGGCCCACTGTACTGGATACATACGTGTGGTGCATGTCCGGTCTATGAAAATTAGGTTAACTTAAAGAGGTGATCAATGTAGGGAGGTGGTCAACTACAGAGGTGCTACTGTAGTTCACTTGGCTCATTTCCATAATTGCCCCTTCAACTATTAAGTGGAAATCTAGAGGTAGAATGGTAGAAGGTCATTGTAGTTAGGAACAGAAATAACATACATTTTTCAAAGCCTGTTTTATTTTCTTCTTCCTCGTCACATAGGAAGATTATATTTCCCAGACACTTTTGCAATTAGATGGCACCATATATGTATAACGTATGCTATTTCCGGTTCTGGCTATAAAATGCTTTATGTTCTTGACAGGGAACAGGGTCATCTTTACTAGTCATTTTTCCTATAATTTTTATTGTTGAACAGTATCTCCAACTTTTCACTCTTCAGCTTCCTGTGGTTTGGAAAATCATAGCTTTGAGGATAGTCTTGAACTTCCATAGCTCTTTAACTCTTTCCCATGGATTCCTCTTAATAAATGGCTTCACTTTGTTTTACCTCAGCTTCTTTAAAATGAGGAAAGAGACCTCTGAAACAGAACTCAACTTTTCCACTCAGATGGGACTGTCTAGAAGTAGCAGCCTCGTTAGTAAGAAGTTCAAGTCCAGAGATAGTGGAAAGGAGGGTAAATCTTCATATCAGGATTGGGTTTAGTTGTTTTTTAATTCCCTTCCAGTCTTGACATTCTGTGTTCTCAAGTGTTTGTCCTATTTCTGTCTCCTCAGACCAACAACTCAGTAGGGAGAGGAAAGTGGAAATGAGCCAGGTAAATCTAAGCTCCTTAGAGTTCTAAGTTCCTCACCTACAAAACTGGATTAACAACCCAACTACATTGGGTTGTTGGAAGGAGTCAATGAGATCAAAGATGTTTCAGCAATAAAGGCTTGCCTATACTAAGAGCTTAAAAATGATGTGATATTAATTATTATGTTGTAGCTCGGCGCCTGTGGCTCAATTGGCTAAGGCGCCAGCCACGTACACCTAAGGTGGCGGGTTCGAATCCCCAGCCCGGGGATTAGGGTTAGGGTTAGGCCAAACAACAATGATGGCTGCAACCAAAAAATGGCCGGGCGTCGTGGCGGGCGCCTGTGGTCTCAGCTACTTGGGAGACGGAGGCAGGAGACTCACTTGAGCCCAGGAGTTGGAGGTTGCTATGAGCTGTGATGCCATGGCTCTCTACCCAGGGGGATAGCTTGAGGCTCCGTCTCAAAAAAAAATTATGTTGTTATTGTTGAGAGATATTAGAATACAATAGTTGAGAACCTGGATGTTGGAGTCAGACTGTCTACATTCAAATCCCCACCCAGCCATTTACTTGTTCCATCATTTGTATACTCATAAGTCACTCCGTCTCACATTGTATGTTGTTCTCATCTGCAAAATGACACTAAAATACTATCTGCTTTACAAAGTTATTGTCAGGGTTCAGGCCATACATTTAAAATGCTTTTAACAATACTTGGCATGGCGAAGCACTCCAAAATGTTAGCTCTTAGTGCAATAGTGCAATAGTTTTAAAGTTCCCTTAACCTTGTAACATCTTTTTCTCAAATGAAACAGCATGGTATTAAGTAGCCATCATGACTCAATATAGGCCAAGGGATATTGGACATTGTGAGCTCTCCATGTCAGCAAATGGAAAATCTCTTATCTTTGTTTCCTATGCCCAATTTGTTCTTGCCATATCTTATTTCTCTTTGTCTAGTGCTTGGTAGAAAGAGTAGGTCCATAATCAATCATGTGTTCAAGTTCTATGCCTGTCCGTTCTGACTTTGTACATGTGTATATTTTATGTGAAATGTTTGGTTTTATGGTAGTTCACATATTCCAGTGTTTAAAAATGTTGTTTTTATAAATCGTTTCTAAAAGCCATATAATACTATTAAAATAAAAGCTATATTCTTACAAAAGCTGAAGCAACAAGGCAAAATGTTGGCCTTTGAAAATTTAGCATACTATGAGGCTTTACTTCTCTTCAGCTGATGCTGTATCTTTTCTGAGTTGGTGGTGCTGTATTAGCTATTAGTTATTAGATAAAACACTTCATAAGTCAGCACCAGAAATGGAATAACTGTCTAAATCAATATGTTTTTAAAATGCATGGAAAATACCAAAAAGGTACCAAAGATAACCAGTAGTATATGGAAACATTATCCAACTTCTAGTCCATTTATAATTGATTTGAACACAAAAGCGAGGAAAAACTACAATCACTGTGGAATCTTTTGAAAACAACAATAGAAACCAGTCATGTGGGTCTTTGCCCTTTGTTGTAACAATGCACAATATCCCATGTCTAAGTTAACCTGCTAGACTTTTCGTTAAAGGTGATCTATTTGTGGGGAATATTAAGACCGTGACCAGAGAAAAGTAATAAATTGACCCCTACCACACCTCTTCAGCTCAGTGAGGAGCCAATTAAAAGGTCACAAGGACAAGTAAGTCAATGGAGAAACTCAGGAAGCTGATTTCTCATGGGCCCTTGTGTCGCTGTTATCTAGTTTACCCAGGAGGATGGGAGACCAATGTTGACTGTTAGGACATAGTGACTTGTGTAACTCTTGGAAACTGGACCTGAGCTTGAACCCTGGTTCCATCGTTTTCTTGTGCTATCACAGTTTCCTCATCTGGAAAATGGGGATAACCATAGTCCCTACTTCTGTGAGTAACTATGAGAATTAGAAAGCACTTTGCAATGGGCCTGACACATAGTAACTATAAAATAAATGTGTCTATTACCATCGTTGTATTCCATCATATTAGTGAGTCACTCAGCTCTCTGGTCCTCAGCTTGCCTCCTAAGTGAGAAGGAACACGACTGTATTCATCTGAGGGCATCTAAATAGATGACCTCCCCAGGTCATGTCCCATGATTCTTGGATGAAAATGTGTGTTATGATTATACATGTATATGTATCTACACTTGTCTGGAGTATAACGCACAGGAGTAAGGCTGAACCCTGGTAATGAATCAGGATATGGGCACATGGGCAAAATCAGCCCCGTGATGGGGTCATTTTGAACCTCTCTTTCCCTTACACTCCATATTCCCTGTATTACTCATTAAACAAATACAGAACAAACATATACAGAGTACTGGTTAGACATTAGGCAGTATTTCAGGAACTGGAGATAGAACAATGAAAATAAAAATCAGCAAAAACAAAAACTCAAAATCTTTGCCCTCTTGAAGATTACTTTCTACTGTCAGAAAAGGATAATAAACAAGGAAATGAATACCAGGACATCATCAGAGCCTGTGAGTTTATCTTCAAGATACGGGGTAGAGCTGAAATCTGACCATGCCAGCTGCCTTTCCTGCTACCACTGCCATCATTTCTGGCCTTGGTTGCTGAACCAGCCTCTTGACAACCTAATGTTTACTCTATTTTCTCCCCTGTGGCATATGTGGATGTTACATCACTGTACGCTATTACTCAAAACCCACAAATGGCTTCCATCACACTTGAAAGTAAAGCCGGAGTCTTTCCATATGTGATCTGGCCCTTGCCTACCTTCAACATCTGCCTGACACTCGCTCCGCCCCTTCTTCTCTCCACTCCAGCCTCAAACACACCTTTGCACCTCCTGTCCCCTGGATCGAAAGACACTTTCCTCCTAGCTCTTTCCATCGCCTCATTCGGGTTGCAGCTCTGTGGAGAGGTCTTTCCAACTGTCCTTTCCAGAATAAACTCTGCAACCCACCTCTCTTTAGCCCCTACTCTGCTTTCTTTTTATATGATGTAGTGAGCACTTACCACATGCCCAGCACTGCGGTAAGGCTTTGATGTGCACTGCCTTCTCTAATCCTGACCACAACTCCAGGATATGGATATTCTTACTCTTCAGATGCAGACTCTAAGACACAGAGCAGTCCCCTCAGTACCGGCAGTGGGACGTGAACCCCGACGGCATGATGGTCTGATTGCTGTGTATGTTACACAACCCCTAGAAAGCTCTTCCTTAAGATGAAGACCTTTTTTATGCCTTTTAAATTTTCCTTACGAGTGTTCATTCTGACACGTCCCATCACTATAAGCCTTTGAAACAGATCGACTTACTCATTTTTGCATCTCCAGCATCTAGCAGAGATTGTGGCAGGTTGTAGCTTCAGTGAAAATCTGTTGACCTGATCTCTGTTACAGAAGGATAGATGCTGGGAGGGGTATTCTAGGCAGCGTGAGGCCTCAGCCATTCCTCTGCCTCCTCTCCTTTCTCTTAATCATCCTCTCTCCTGCCTGGACAATGGCACCCTGTTTAAAAGTTTTACAGGATGTGAATTTTTAAAACGAAAGATTATAAATAATAGTTACAGAAACTGATTCTATTTGGCTCTGCTCTGGTCTCTGAAAATTCAGCCTCGCAGTAGGTGGCTGGTCAGAGCATGTTAGGGAACTGGAAATTATGTTCATATAGCATGTACACACAGACACACGTGTGCACTTTTTGTATATAGAGAGAAACAAAGCAAACGATTTTTCACATTTCTCCTGCTCTAGCCACAGTATGTTGTTTTAGTTTACTGGAGTGAGTGATTATCTACTCTGCAGAAAATTACTATTTTGGTTTTTGCTAAAGGGTGTTTTTTTGTCCATAGTAGAAAAGTACAAAAAGTTTCCAAAAGGAGTATTTTTGTCATAGAGCAAAGCAGCAGGGTGTGGATGACAGAGTGTGACCTCAGGGGTGCCTCTCTGCCTTGGATGGATTTTCAGATGGGGCATTTCAGAGTCTTTTCTGGGAATGTTTCTAGTCTATAAAAGAAATATTTAAAAAGAAATATTTAAATATAAATATTTAAAAGAGATATTTATAAAAGAAATATTTAAAAAGTAACCTTTGCCTTCCATTTCTGCTTTGTAACCTGATCTGCAGTAACTCTTAGAAACTGAGAGCGCAGGCTGGAGAGTCAGAGGGACCCCCAGTTAAGATTCAGTTTTGTTACATCAGGCTGGAGAGAGAAAGAGAGAGAGAGAGATTGAGTTTGGCCAGCAATGTTGGGAGAAGTATAGAGATCGGGTGCCAGAGACTAATGCCCCGAAGGGCATCCCAGATGTGGGGTGGCTGTGGGATGCCATGCTCGTGTGCCATAGGGACCGTGCTCCTGCCAGGGTGTCTCTGGGCTCACCTGTAGAGCAGTATCCCGGAGCTGGGTGGTGGAGACCCTGCCTAGCTGACACAGCACAAAGGGACAGCAGTAATGCTAAGGATCACCAAGACACAATCAGCTGCCTCCTGCCCTGGTTTTCTGGTCTCACTAACTCCAGACGTCTTGAAATGCTGTTCCTACAATGTCTCCCACCAGCCAGCAGAGGTTTGGGGTGGGGAGTGGTTGGAGCAGATCTCATGTGATTTTGAGAAATGAAGTGTTGTGACGTGTCCTGCACCCTAGATCTGAGGACTAAATCCTTTACCTGCTAAACTTCTGCGCTGAGGTTCACTGTTGACAGTTGAATAGAGGAATACATTTCCTTTTCTCCTTGTTTGCTAACCTGCTCCCATGAAAAGCCCAGGCTAGACCAAGTACCTCTGTGGCTAACTGTTCAAGCAGGTAGCAGAGTCTCCTAGGTCTCACAGTGGTCTACGGTGCAGCTGCTGAATAGGGCTGTGCCCTGAGGAACCTGGCCAGGTGACAAGGAAGTATGGCCTTTGTAGATACCATGCCCAGACATTCGAGTACCTCATGGCTAAGGGGTCACAGAATTTGTATAGAAAGTCTCTAAGAATAATTCTGTGACCATTGAGTCCCCCACTAGATCAAGGACATAAAAAGGGTCAGAGTATGGGAGAGATTATGCAGTCAAATGCTCTATCACTGAGCTACACCCCCAAAGTATGGGAGAGATTATGAAGAGACTTCTTGAGGAGGTACTATGCTAGTCCTCTCCTCTTAGGCAGGGAGTAAAGATTCTACCTCCTTCGCCCTAAATCTAATACAAGCATTGCCACAAGCAATTTTACCAATTTTGCATTTTCATTGCGCCCCTAAAGAAAGCCCATACTCACTAGCAATCACCCCATTTCCCTCATCAACACTAGTAACCACTAATCTTCTTTCTATCTCTATAGATTTGCTTATTCCGGGCATTTCATACAAAGGGAGTCATACACTGAGCGATATTTTGCTACTGGCTATTTCACTTAGCATAATGTCTTCAAGGCTCATCTATATTATACCACGAATCATTACTTCATTCATTTTTCTAGCCAAGTAATAATCCAGCATCCATGAGATGGATGGTGGAGAGCCACGTATGGATATACTACAATTTGTTTATCCATTCATCAGTTGACGGGCATTTGTGTTGTTTCTACTTTCTGGCTATTACAAACAATGCTGCTATGAACATTGGTTTAGGAGCATTTGTTTGAACATATATTTTCATTTCTTTCTTAAAAAATTTATTTACATAAAAAAGAGATGTAATCTCACTCTTCTTGCTCAGGCTGGTCTTGAACTCCTGCCCACAAACAATCCTTCCGATTTGGCTTCCCAGAGTGTTAGAATTACAGGTGTGAGCACCATGCAAGGCCATCATTTCTTTTCATATATGTGTATATACCTGGAAGCAGAATTTCTGGGTCATCTGATAACTATATATTTAACCTTTTGAGGAACTTCCAGGCTGTTTACTGAATCACTTTTTTTTTCAAATATTTTATATCCCTACTGAATTTTTTTCCTCTTAATTTTTTTATTAAATAATAACTGCTTACATAATGCCTTTATAAGGTACAATGTACGGATTTTATATACAATTTGGAATGCTTACATCAAACTGGTTAACAGAACCGTCACCTCACTTACTTTTTAAAGGAATATTGAGAGATAAATATAAAATAATGTTTGATTATTTCACAAGTTCTGACTTGTTCAACATATTGATTATAGAAGAATGTAACTGTTGCACAACCCTGCACCCTGGGACCTTGGAGTTTAGCACTAGAAGACTCAGGAGAAAGACAGACAGACTCACACAGACACACACAAACACAACGTGCATTCGTGAGATTGAGAGAGAGTCCAAGCTTGAGTGAGAGCACAAACAGGCAAACAGGAACTTAAAGACCAGGGCAATCATGAAAAATACAGAGCTCAGGAGTGATCAGAACTGTATAAGACGTGGTTTGGACCTGAAAGCCTACGAGGTAACAAGCAGTGTGTGCCTGGAATGGACTCAACACGTATGAATCTGGTATGTGGTTACCGTGTGCCAAGGACTACCTTTGGGGAGGTTATGATTATATACACTTTGTTTTACTTAAGTATCAGAAACATATGAAGTGGCACCCTTATTTTATTTTGTGAACGATAAGTAATTTTGGACCAAGGTCGTAAAACTGTAAGTGACAATCTAGGATTAGAAACATCATCTGCCTAACTCCAAGGCCAATGCTTTTGAGTACTATATGCTTCTCAATTACCCTGGAATCCCGGGCTTACCTTGGCAGCTCCTGAAGGACTAGTTTTGCATGCCTCTAAAAACCATTCTATACAGGGAGGTGTGCTGATCACATTATTCTTTCTCAAAAAAAAAAAAAAAAAGTCAAGGTATGTAGTGTGTGCCAATTTCAATGGTGTAAATATTCCCACCACAGCAGATCTCAAGCTACCTTCACTTTGACAATTAACTTACAAAATTCCAGATTATTAAACAATTAGCTTTCATGCTCCAGTAATAACAGCTCCAACACATCACTGCTTCTACGCCTTTTAGTCATACTTTTACCCTTGGTCTTTAGAGTTCTTTAAAGACTTTTTATTCTTTAAAGACCTTCACTCTCCATCTTTAGCATTTGATTACCACAATTCCAGTTAGGCCCCCATGCATCTTTGAGTGTTCTGGTTAATTGAAGACTTTAACCTGTAATACTAACTCAATAAACCATTTCTGAGGGGAAAGATATACCCATAAAACCTAGTATTCCATGGGATACCAGAAATAGAAGCAAAGTCATATTAAAGACATCCGCCCAATTTGTATGCATTTTCCCTTTTACCTCTGACTCATAGTTAACATACTTTTAGGCTTATGCTAAAAATGTCTGTTATAAGCCAGTGACCAAATGATAGAACCCGAAGTCGACAGAAGCTAGATCTTCAACACAGTACTTCCTAACCTGGTGTCTGCAATTTCCACCAGATTTTAAGATTTAGTATTTTCCACGGTAATCTTAAAATACTTCATCAGTTGCCAAGATAAAATTTCTCTTTGTGCATGATGATCGGCGGTTTATAGCCAGTTAGCGAAAAGGCTTTCATTTCTGATAGCAAATGAATTCTTTTGTTGGGAGGGATAACAGTTTTTTTCTTTGAAAATGGGTGCATGCTTAGGACTGCCAGGCATGAGAAACCCTCCTCTATCCCTTGCAATCTGCACCTTTTAAGACATTCACCCTTGCATATTGTTTCCTGATTTTTTACAGATTCATTTCAGTTTTATTCATCTTCTTTTGTTTTCATACAAACAGGCTGCCAGCAACAACACCCAGCTCTCGCTCTATGACAGATCAGTGAGAGCAGGATAAATTGGCAATCTGTAACCTTCCAACCAATGTTACATGGTTTACAGAGCAGGATTTGCAGGAATGGTATTTTCTGGCTGCTAATGACTAACTTCATTATTACGCCGTCCTGAACTAACATTTTGCCTTTGGCTTATAATGGGAGTCATTAGATTCTGGAAATTTCCCTGTCTGTCCTGTTTCTAAATTTGATTTCCCTGGAATCGGAGAGAATACAAATTCTCCCGAGCTTTGTGTATAACAAAGGAATGTCTGGATGAAACAAGAGCCCACATCACCTCAGTGCCGGTACGCAGTCCCTGATTCCCAGGCAGGAAGCCAAGCTCCGGGTGGACGCGGCTGCACGAGCACACTGGTGTCTCATGGCTGGAGTTTCCTGCAGGAAATTAACTAAATAATACCGACATTCCTTCCCTCCTCTCCTTTCCACTCTTCACTTCCCTCTGTAATGAAAAGGCTTAAACTCAAGTCTTTAGCTCTCTCACGGGGGGCAAAAGTGTTTGACGATTTCACTCTCTTGTGACCCTTGGATCGAAAAAGAAAAGTCTCTCCTCTCTTTCTCTTGCCTATTCCAAAAAGTGCTTCTCATCAAGGCTATTGAATTTCACTGAAGATGCAACTTTCTGAAACAAGATGTCCCGAAATGCTAGTTCAAAGATGCATCCTTTAAAAAGGGCGAAAGTGGCACTTTAAAAAGCACCCAATCACGTTAAGTGGATCCGATTCTGTATTCAACAAAATTATTGTGGCCCAGTAAAATAGCAGGTTCCTAATACTGTAGACATAAAATCATCCAATGAATCAAAATGAGGGCCAAATCTTCCCCATGTGGTCATTCTGTTGTTTAGTGTCTGTGTTCCTTCTTCATAATGAACCCAGTAATGGAACGTTTAAGTGGAAATGTTCAGTAGTAATTTAAAAATATTGATGGCGTGCCTTGGAGGTGCATAGAGTTACCACCCACTTTAGAGACACAGACTCCAGTAGATGTACAATGTACAAAGTGCAATGCTCTGTGACAGGTAATTTGGGGCATGGATAGGGGGTCTCTGGCCTCAGAGAGATTGTAATCTAGAGTGAAAGAGGAATAAGTATAGAGATTATGAGAACACAGGCATTAGCCCATGCAACATATATTCCCTCAACTCCTCTCATGGGCCCGGCACTTTGCTAAGATGGTTGAGAAGCAGGGATGAGCCAGGAAGAATCTGAACCTCACTCAGTGAGTGAGGATGCAAGTTTTAAATTTCTTCTTTCCTTCAACAAACATTTATTGAGCATCTACTATAGTCATCCCTGTGTATCCATGGGGGATTGGTTCCAGGACCTCCCAGATACCAAATCCAAGCATGCTCAAGTCCTTGATATAAAAAGACATAGCATAAAATGAGCTGTGTGCACCCTTCTGTAGACTTTAAATCATCTCCAGTTTACTGGAATGCCTAATGCAATGTACAGGCTACACTGTTATAAGGAAGTGTTATACTATATATTTTAGGGAATAATGATAAGGAAAAGAAGTCCATACATGTTCAGTATATTTTTAATCCACAGTAAGTTGAATCCACAGACGTGGAACCCATGGATACAGGAGTGCCAACTGTATACACCAGTGATGTTTTTGAAGTAGTGGATATAGCAGTGAACAAAACTAAGTCCCTACCCTCTTGGAGATTATTTTCTACTATGTTCTATTAAAAAGGTAGAAAACAAACAAAGAAAAAAGTAAATATAATTAGACAGGTAGCAATAAGTGCTATGAAGAAAATAGAATAGGAAAGGTGGATTAAAAGTGGCAGAGGGGGCCAGGTTAGATAGGGCAGTCAGGAAAGGCCTCTCTGGGAAGACTTTTTGAGTAGAAACTGGTGGGAGGACCATTGAGATCTCTTAAGTTGAGGGAATTGCAAATGCAAAGGCCCTGAGATGAGAAGGGGCTTGTGTTTGTGGAACAGGGAGGAGGCCAGTGTGGCTAGAGGAACGTGAGGCAGGAGAGAGGGGAGTTTCTGAGGAACCAGAAGCCAGATAGTGTGAGGCCTTGAAGGCCACAGGAAGGACTTTCGTTATTGTTCTGGATATGACAGGAAGCCAATGGAAGGTCTCGAGCAGAGGAATGATGATGTCTGACTTCTGTCACCTAAATACATGCACATGGGTGAAGTGACATCTGTACAAGGGTTTTCATTTGTTTTTAAATTGCAGCTTTGGTTGTGATAGCAAAAGAAGAAAAACAACTCAGATTCCCATCCCTTTGGGTCTGGTTAAATGAAACTCTGGCACACCCCTGATGTGGAATATTATATAGCCATAAAAGGGTGAAAAGGATCTTTATATACTGGTAAGGAAGGATCTTCAAGATACAGTTTCAACTGCAAAAAGCAAGGTTTAAAAATAGTGTGTCTATTGACTATCTGTTTGTAAGAAAAGTGAGAAAAATATATGCATATATGTATATGAGCATAATATTTCTGGGAACTGTTAACATTGGCATCCTCTGGAGAAGGAAACTGGGTGAATGAAGGAAATAAGTGGGAAGGGAACTTCACTGGATGCTCTCCTACCTTTAAAATGCCAGCCTGAGGCTCAGCGCCTGTGGCTCAATCGGCTAAGGCGCCAGCCACGTACACCTAAGGTGGCGGGTTCGAATCCCCAGCCCGGGCCCGCCAAACGACAATGATGGCTGCAACCAAAAAAAAATGGCTGGGCGTCGTGGCGGGTGCCTGTGGTACCAGCTACTTGGGAGGTGGAGGCAGGAGACTCGCTTGAGCCTAGGAGTTGGAGGTTGCTATGAGCTGTGATGCCATGGCACTCTACCCAGGGGGATAGCTTCAGGCTCCGTCTCAAAAAAAAAAAAAAAAAAAACATAGTGAAAGAGCTATGCTAAATATCACTTCTGAAAAATGTTGTCTATATTTCTCTAAAGTACACGTACCACAAATGTGTTTTGGAGTTGATCTACTGAACCCATTCTATATTCAGATATGAAGTAATAATCCACTCTGTAACCAACTGAGTAGATATTTGACTCAGTGGATATGGCTTTTCTCTCTTCTATATCAAAATGGTCTAATTCTACTCATAATTGTGTACTTCTAATACAAGAAAAATTGAAAGAGGTTCAAAATCTTCCATGGTGTCAGTCTCTGTAGAGCTATGTTATTCAATGTTATTTTGCTGTGAATGGGAAATAAAATCAATTCACAGTGATCAGTGTTCAGAATGGGAAAATTAGTTAACATCTGAAAGAGAGATCCACACCTTACGTGAAGTACCTTGGTTTATTGTAAGGATAAATGTCTGTCTTGTTGAATTGAGCTCTCTGAATAGGTATCTCAGGAGCCTTTTGAATTGCCAGAACTGAAACTCATAAACATTCATTAATATAATACTTTGGGAAATATTTTTCCCTTTTCCAAAACATTGCACTTTTTGCAGAAAAAATATTTTCTCATATCAGAAAGATAAATTCTAGTATTGGAAGCAATTAAAAGTAGAATAGAAGCAGTAGTTTTTAAATGTTATCTCTCTATGCCAATTGGTTGAGAAGTGATAGAATAATTATATGAAGGACTCATAGCATATTTGGTCTTTTCAAGAATAAACAAAAGCAGGTAGGACCTTGTTTTTCTTTTTAGCATTTGTGTTTCTCTTTCATCTTTCTGATTCAGACTAAATAGAGATTTCTATAAATACCTATACATTTAAAAAGTTGGCCTAATACTTTAACATGACTCCTTGGTCTGTTTTAGAGATTTCCATGATTGGGTATGCATAGTGGGGTTCTCAAAAAATAGAACTTTTGTGAGATTGAGAGACTTATTGAAGAGAAAATTCTATATGAGCAGTAGAACTGATGCTAGAACCTGAGTTTTGAAACAAGTTTCTAAACACAGAAGATATGACATTGAACAAAGCACACATCACCACTATCTTCCTAACACTTGCATTTTGGAGAGGGGAAGCCCATAATCAAAACAGACAGCACAAAGTCTGTCAGGTAGTGGTGTGTGCTATGGAGAAAATACAATTGTGAATGTTCACAGAATGCTTCAAAGAAAAGAGGGAATTTACATAGAGACATGAAGGAGGTAATGGACAAAGCCATGTGTTGCAGTAAGGGTCTCATGGAAAAGCCATGTCACAGAGAATAAGCACACTTATTGAAATTGTGTTTTAAATAAAGGTGACCATCTGCTCTCTCAGGCAAAATGGGGAGCTTCTTTATTTGCAGTTGGCTTATACGGGGAATTTTGTACATACAGCAATGACCTCATTGATCCAATTAAACATCATGTGACATCTTATAATCCACTCAACATACACCTTTTAACATAACCCTTTCAACATAACCCAGTCTTAATGGAGAACATGTTGTTAGGCATTACTTCTGTGTTCTTATCTGATGAAGCCTGAGGCTATGGAGGAACTGGGTAGATTGAATTCCTGCCCTTGCTGGCCTTGCCATTTGGAGGCTATTACTTTGAATCTTTAAGCAAGGCATAAGGAAACTTTTTGGGCATACAGGAATTTGTATGCAAACCTCTGCTCTCATGTGGGCTTTGAGTCAGGGGAGTTTTGCTGGGA
>CAUYQV010117812.1:0-12515 GCA_963574575.1 Galagoides demidoff
GCCTGTGGTCCCAGCTACTTGGGAGGCGGAGGCAGGAGACTCGCTTGAACCCAGGAGTTGGAGGTTGCTATGAGCTGTGATGCCATGGCACTCTACCCAGGGGGATAGCTTGAGGCTCCGTCTCAAAAAAAAAAAAAAATATGCCCACTTCTTATACAGCCTGTAAACCTCAGCTTAAATGTCACATTTCAAGGTCTCCGTTATCCCTCGAGGTAAAGGTTTGGTTATACACCTCCAAGTATTTCCATTTAGAGGCATTTTCAACATTGACATTGAAATAATTATTAGTGTCATTTTTCCAACCTCTCTGGCCTTCCTTGTTCACTGCTGTTTCCCTTGAAACTAGCACAGTGCTTGGCAAACAACAGGCATCAATAAATGTGGAACGAATGAAGGAAGGACATAAGCCAGTGGCCAAACTGCACCATCTTCTGCCTGAGTCCAGTGGCACATGTTAGAACAAGCAGCCAATTTTTGCCTGCAGGCTCTAACAGTGAGGTTTTCACACCATCTTGACTGCCCATCCATCATTTTATTTTAAGCATATTACTTCTCTGTCCAAAAAAGAAAAGGAGGATACAATTAGGTCTATATCCCTCACTTGCTTAATATTTCAATTTCCCCCAGGGCACTCCCTTCAAGTGGAGATCACGGCTCATGAATATTAAATGTCTTTTCCAACCCAACATGGACTCCAAGAAACAGCAGAGAGCCAGGAGCTAAGAAAAGGCCCCTGGACACTCGGCCCAGAGGCCTCTCCCCTCTCCCAGGCTACCACGGCACAACTGCACAGATGGACACGGAGTCACATGTATGTGCAGATGGACTTCTGGTCACTGTAAAGGCCACAATGAAGTCCTTGTTCTTGGCCGCCCAGATTCACCTGCCTTGGACTCCGGCTGCTTTTCAAAGGCACACATCAAAGTCCGGTCTCCATTCCTGATATTCAAGCAAGCTCCAAGTAGGTTCCCTGAGCCTGACCCCTTCCTGAGAGTCAGGAAGCTGACCTGGGCTGCGGGCTGGAATTCCTCCCTTCTGGCGTCAGAGGCCCTCCTGTTTCTTTTCATTCTAGCTCTGTCTCTCTGTGGGGTAGGTCTCCCAAGTTTCCAAAGGAGGTGGTAAGCCTTGGTCTGAGACGGGATGGCAAGTTTGATCCTAACCGATGCTGACTCAAGGGCATTTGAATGCGTCCACCAGACCTCCCGGTCGAGGACTTCAGATCTTTGGTCCTGCCTACACGTCAGCCTTCCGCCCCATCTCCTCCTTTTCCTGCTCTTTTGTCCCCTTAGTGACCCCCTGTGACCCTTTAGGTGAAAGGAATTCCTTTCTCCTCCCCAAGCCCTCATTTCTTTTAAGATGCACGGTTTTAAAACAATAACGATCTAGGATTTAAATTCTGGAAGTCAGAGCTGAAAGGGCCCTGGGAGCGCATCTAATTCGCCCTTATCACTTTATAATGGGGAGACGGAGAACAAGGAGGTTCTTGTCACTTTGCAAAACATATCACAGTAATTTATTGGCAGGATCTAGTTCAGGACCATCTTTGCCAGAGGTGGACTGGCTGCCTTTGCATCATTCACAGCACAAATGGGAGCGAGGAAGGGGGAAGGAGAGACCACCTTCAGTGATTCTTTTTTTTTTTCTTTTGGAGACAGTCTTACTTTGCCTCCCTGGGTAGAGCGCTGTGAAATCATAGCTCACAGCAACCTCAAACTCTTGGGTTCAAGTGATTCTCTTGCCTCACCATCCTAGGTACCTGAGACTACAGGTGCCTGCCACAATGCCTGGTTATTTTTTAGAGACGGGGTTTTGCTCTTGCTCAGGCTGGTCTCGAACTTCTGAGCTCAGGCGATCCACCCAGGGACTCCCACAGTGCTAGGATTATAGGTGTGGGCCCTTCCCCTGACATTCTTGATGGCCTGCTAACTGCCCTGTATTGCCCGGAACACACTGGAGATGTTATTTCATTCTCTTTCTAATCAGAGCTTTGAGGTTTACAATTGTGTCCATTTTCCAGAAGAGGAAACTGAGGCCCAAAGAGGAGATGGGAGATGACCCAAGTAGAAAGTACAAACAAGACCCACTTGAGCCTTTGAGCCACATTGCCAGGACAGCTTTATGAAGTGTCAAACCCGTTCTAGATTTAAAAACAATTTGGCTACTGTCAGTGGAGGATGGTCTGTGAACAACCAAAGCTATAACACAGAACATAGACTGACCCCACAATGGAGGCCTGGGCTTTATGTGGTGGAATGTTTATAGAGTGATAATAACTGAAAATTGTTGTTTTCATGACTCATGGAAAGGGCACAAGAGGGACATGTGCGTTCACTTTCACTTCCTGCTGTGATTCAGCAGTGCTAAAACCGAGAGCGCAGAAAAGAGAAATGCTCTTTGCTTTCCAGAGAGTCCGTCTGAATATTGAACAGAGTCTTCTGTGCAGGCAGACAGGGTGGAAGTCTCCTTCTCTGACCTACCTGGCTATATGAATGGGCAGTTCACTGAAACTGCCAATGCCTCAATTTTCTGATCAGCAAAATGGTATAATTATTTGGAGTCTACAGAGTTGCTATGAAGATGAATAAAATCATTTAAAAAAGAATGCTTAGCAGAAAGGCTGGCGCCTTTGGGTGCCCAATACATGCCATACCTCATGGTGACGTGTGCAGACTCTGCTTACATACTGCTACTCTCACATACTGGCTGTGTGACCTCGGCCAAATGACTCAATCTCTCTGAATCACAGAGTTGTTTTTTTTCCTTTATAAAATTAGTATAATAACATTATCTCCAAAGGTTGCTGGGAAGGTTGATATGGCTTCTGAATTAAGAATACGAATAACAATAGTATTAGCAGCAGTAGCAACTTACACAGAACACTCGTCAGGTGTCGCTGTGTTAAACACTTTACATATACAAACTCATTTTATCCTCACAACTCTAAAAGTAGAAACTACTAGTAACCCATTTTACAGAAGAGAAAAATGGAGGCCCGGACTAAGCGTCTGGCCAGTCTTTTCACCAGAGTCAATGTTCTTAACCATGTGGCATTATGCCTGTGCTAAGTAGGCCACCCATTCTAAGTGACAGATTATGACGATTACCATCACCACTTTATCACTCCCACCCCGACCACCACTCACATTCTTCTTGTGTTTTTCTCTTTTAGAGACCTGTCTTCAAGTCAAGGGAAGCCTGATTTCAAGAAAGCATTTTTTGGAGGGGAAGTTCACTGTGTTTTCTGCAGAGGGCGGTCTGAATGAATACTTCTAGCCTGTAGAAGTTTTCTTTTGAGCTTTTTTTTTTTTTTTTTAGTTTTAACTTTTTTTAAAGGTGAGAGGTGGATCATCTATTATGATTTCACATTGTTAGAAAGAAAAATACTAATAAATGCAATCCCAGCAGAGCCCATTCTGTCCCCTCTCCTCCACCAGACGCTGTTTTCCTTTTTAGTCACTGTTGTTCTAAAGTCTCATCGGAACAGCCACCAAGAAGACGTGGCGATTCATCTTCTTGTTTTCCTTTCTCGCCTTGGCTCAGAGCAGGCCAGGGCAGCCTGACAGAGGGGCCACAAGCTCCGTGACCCCCCTGCCTCTCCCAGCAACTGGTGAGGGGGCCGACTGATTCCTCCTCCTTCCCCTTATCTGTCCCGCACGGGAGGGGAGCGAGGCGGGCTGGTGGGGGTGCTAATTGAGTTACTGGCCCTGGCTCTAGGACAGGGTCTGGGATGCTGTGTCAGGGATCAGAGACAAAGTGAGGCTAATGGCAGTAAGCCTGGGAGAGAATGGGGTGGGGCGGGAGGGAGGGAAAGAGACACATGGGGAATGCCTGCCCACCCCCACGGAGGATGCCTGCATGTCTGGGAAAGACAACGTGGGGGTCCCTCCTACTCTGTTTTCCTAGCTATATATCAGTGGAGCAGCATTTGAAACCCAAAACCTTTAAATTAGCTGTTTGACAAATCCTTAGCACCAGATGAGGAAAGAAGCTTTAGAGCCCGCAGTCTAGTCACGTGGATTTCACAAAGGGAGAAACCGAGGCTCTGAGCTGCTAACCTGTGGCCAGGAGGCTTCTCTGTGTAAACTGAGACCTGGACCCAACTATCCAGTAGAACACAGGGTGGGAAGTCAAAACAGCATGAGCCCTCTCCACAGCTGCACCCCCTGCAATGGGTTAAATGTCACCAGAAGGCAGCACGGTCCAGACCGGCTGGAGATAGATTACTGAGCGGCACCTCTTCTGGGGATCCCTCGCATTTTGTCTGACTAATTTGACCATTACCTGCTCTCCTTCGGCTTTTATCAGCAGCCTGTCTGTGGCTTATGACTCACTGCTCTAGGAGCAGATTTCCCAACACTAGGGAACAATGCCTCCAGCCAGTGCCTGCTGGGGGACTTATCATTTTACTGATATCACATTTTTAAACTGAAACCTCCGGCCTGCTGTATGTTATATTTTTAAAAGAAGGAAAATGGACAAGATAATTTCCACATTGGAAAGGGATGAAGCCTGCATGGCCAAAGAGGGCTTACGGGTGGTTTTCATTTTAACAAGGAACTTACTCTGTGCTGGGGGCTGAGGGCACTGGGGCTGGGAAAGTGGGAAGGGAAAGTCCCGGGGGTGTTGCATAAAAACATATTGGCATCTCGGGAATACTTCCGGATGTGTGGGCTTCTGAAAAGTGAATGAGAATGTCACCGTAAATCTGTCACCCACCCTCATGCTGGTGTTTAAACATCAGCCCTTCTAAATGTTCAAAGGAGGAGGAAGAGGAGGAAGGAAATGGAGGAGGGAAGAAGGAAAGAAAGAAAAGAGGGAGGCAGGGAGGGAGGGAAGGTGGAAGGAAGGAAAGAGAGAGACAGGAAGGGAAGGAAAAAAGGAAGGTAGGTAGAAGGAAGGAAGGAAAGGAGGGAGGCAGGTAGAGAGGGAAGGAGAGAGACAGGAAGGAAAGGAAAAAAGGAAGGAAGGTGGAAGGGAGGAAGGAAAGAGGGAAGGAAGAAGGAGAGTCGGGGAGGAGGGAGAGATGGAAGAAGAAAAGAGGGAGGGAAGGAAGAAAAGAAGGAACAAAGGAAGGAAGGAAGCAGGCACTTCAATGTGGAGGCACAGCAGAAAAAGCAAGGGCTCACGACTCTGTCTGGAGATACAGATTGTGTGTGCTATGGTAACCTTGCACAAGTTATAATAGGTCATAACAGAACTCAGGTCCCACATGCAGAAATAAGAGACCTCACATAGGCTCATGCTAAATAAACAAAATTCTTGATGTAGAGCATGTCACCTAGTGAGTATCCATGAATGGTGGCTGTGGCTGAGATTCTACACCCTCCCCCCAGACCTCTGCCACAAGCACACACTGCAAAAAGTAATAGTTAATGCACATCAAGCACATCTAACTTGCTACGAATGGGGCTGAACCTCACAGCATCCTATGACAATCATTTTCAGCCAGAACTCTAAGTGACAAACAATCAACAGAGACCACCTTTGGGTAACTGAAGCAAAACAAACACGCAAATAAAATCTATTCAAAAATAATGGATACTTACGAAAGACTGTCTAGGAGGGCTGGAGAGCCAAGCTTACATGCTCTGAAACCCAATCCCAAGTCCCAGATTATGTCCCTGGAGTAGTTTTATGAAAAGGTCCAGAGCTCTTGCCACACAGAGTCATTTCAGCTGTGATATGTGTACTACATGCTGTCCCTCGTATACTTGAGCAACTGGCGTGGGTTGTGGCCACGCTCACCTTCCTCATCAAAATGGTTTCTGCAGAGTCTATGTGTCATCACCACTAACTTCTCATTCAAAGTCTTGGGGGTCTGTGTGTCTGTTTGAGGGGAAGAGGGAAGGCCTGGGCCCACGGGGGGCCTGAGAGAACGCACTGCTATATTAGAATTATCCCCTACGTCTTGGAAGGAGATGCAGATAGTATAAGTCCATAAATATTGGTAAATAGATTCCATTTTGACCACATTCTGGGTGAGAACATCAAGGGCTTAGCCAAGGCCACACATCTAAGCTACAATATGCCTGATCTCTCGGCTACTACCTTGACCACTCACCGTCTTAATGAATGTTAGAAGAACAGTGCCCCTCAGGGCCCCCCCACACTCTACTCTCACTTCTCTGACTGGTTAAAGTGAGATCTGCTGGAAGCCAAAGATTCATTGTTTAGTTTTCAGCCATTCCTTGTAGAGGGAGATAGTTTTCTAGAGTCAAGCTATGGAGCTTGCTTGCCCTTGGAATGTACTCCCTGTGAGCTGGGATGCCTGGACGACTCCTTTCTTCCTGGAATGTCTGTATCTCTGTGTCTGTAACGGGGCTCTAGATGCCCATCAAAGGGCCTGGCTGAGGTCCTACCTTTAACATAAAACCCACCTGATATACGGGTAAGAGAGAGCCTTCCTTAAATCCTGTCCACACCACTAACAGTTTGGTGTTCCATTCCACTGATTTGGGTTTTTTTGTTGTTGTTGTTGTTTTGTTTTTGAGACAGAGTCTTACTTTGTTGCCCCTGGTAGAGTACCCTGGTGTCATAGCTCACAACAATTTCAGAGTCTTAAGCTCAACCAATTCTCTTGCCTCAGCCTCCCAAGTAGCTGGACTACAGGTGCCCACCACAACACCTGGCTATTTTTAGAGAGGGCAGGTCTCGCTCTTGCTCAGTCTGGTCTTGAACCTGTAAACTCAAGCAATCCATCCGCTTCGGCCTCCCAGAATGCTAGGATTACAGGCGCCCAGCCCATTCTACTGATTTATTATGTGAATTGTTTCATAACAATATTTTTCTCATTCACCACTAAAGCCTACAGGACTAGGAGACATCTTCTTTGTAAGTCACTTACCATAGTGAGCTCTGGAGTCAGACTGTGGGTTTAAACTTCAGCTCCATCACTTAACTGTGTATATTTGGTTCACCACTCCATGGCTCACCTTCCTCTTTTTATTTTTTTTATTATTTTTTAAATTTCAAGTTATTGTGAGGGTACAAATAACCAGGTCACAATATTTGAATTTGATAGGTAGAGTCCCTCTTGTAGTTATGTTCTGCACCCAAAAGGTATGTCATACACCCCTAATTTGTGCCCTCTAAGTGGGACACAATTACCCCCAATTCCCCCTCCTCCCCCTCTCTCCACTCCCTCTCCCCCTAACTTGAATGAAATTAGGTTTTCCTCTTCTGTGAGCATGTGGTAGCTCATCCACTGGCTTCATAATAAAGTTGAGTACAGTGGATATTCGCTTTTTCATTCTTGTGATACTACACTAAGAAGAATGGGTTTCAGCTCCATCCAGGTTATCAATTTCCTCTGTTTAAAGAGCAGTGCAATAAAAGAGTTTTTATGAGAAAAAGAGTTTATAAATGTGCTTGGTATACAACAGGTGCTCAGCAAACACTATTGGCAGCAGAAGGCTTAGAATCTGGTGGCAAATAATAGTCTATACAATAGATCTATGAGTATCCCAGTCTCATCCTCTTGGTAACATCTTCATCTAGATTCCTTTCCTCTTACACACCCTGTTGACACACTTTGGGAACCACGGATCTAATCCAAAACAATCATTTTGGCCAAAGCATAGAAGGGAAAGTAAGGGCCAAGCAGGAAAGGCAAGCTGGGGCTAGACCTCAGTCCAGGACTACATCCAGCAGCCTCTCCTAGTCCCTACCATTTGACGTTCCAAATACATTTCTCATCTGTACCAACCAGACTCTACCAACCGAGAGTATCAAAGGCCCCAAATCCATGGACCAGGTGTTAACAAACTTCGTAAGTAAAGGACAGGATAATACATAGCTTAGGTTTTTGAGCCATAGAGTCTCTGTTGTAACTACTTAATTCTGTCACTATATCATGAAAGCATCCACAAACAATATGTACATGAAAGCGTGTGGCTGTGTCCCACTAAAACTTCCTATACTATTATAAGCAGTAGGCCAGTTGTGGCCCGTGGGCTATTATAGTATCCAGACCCCCTTCCATGGAGAATGAGCTTCTAACTATAAAAGATTTTTTCATTGTTGTGTATTGTCACATAGTTCTAAAATAGCACAGGGTATGTGTGACAGGACTCAAACATCTCTTTTAGCATATCATATCCCACTTTCACTACACCCCGACCTCTTGCCAGAAGCATCTAAGTTACATGCCACATGAATGCAAGTAACATAGGCAGGCATCTTCGAGAATGGTCTGGGACTAATGCTAACTGCTGTGAGGGTCAAGTGTGGCTCATGATTATGAGGAAGTCAGTCACATACCTCGGAATTTGCACCATAGTGAAGGTAAGACTCTTAGAGTCCATTTAGTCCAATCATTTGGATTTACAGGTGGTGAACTGAGGCCCCAAGTAGAAAAGCAAGCTGGCTGGCTTCAGGCAATTCTGGGCACAGCTGCGCCATAGTGCAGTGTGCTCTAATTTTAGCCCAAGGTTCTTTTCACCACACCATTAGGCTAGTATCAACCATATTCAAAGCGAAAGAGGAGAGAAAAAAACCTTTTGCAGTTGAGAAACCCAAGGTCCTGCCTAAAAACATCCCAGGTCCTTCCTCCCTAAGCTTCTGCAGGTGCTGCTACTGCATTGCTCAGCCCCCACTGGGCGCCAAGGAGTGAGTAGGTGATGAATAAATGTGAGTTAAGAATTGAACAAGAGATAAATGACACGGGTTTTACCCTCACGGAGCTCACAATCTACCAGGAGAAATGCACCTCTGTAATGCACAGCACATGCCAGGATGTGCGGACATCTCCTTCCCTTTAGTCTTCCTAGAAAACTGCCTTTCAGTGAGAAATCTTCCCACCAAGGTTTTCACCCCCTCTGTAGCTGCCCCTTGCCTCTTCAGATAGAGCACCTCTGTCTTTTGTACTTGCAAATGAATTGTGATTAGTTTTCACCTCCAGCCCCTGGGATTAGCCGGAGGACCTTTGATCTTCAGGTATCGATTTGCATCTTAAAGGAAGTATGATCTCATCTCGGCCAGCTCAAAATTCCATCCCTGCCCCCAACCCCTGTCTGTTTACCAGCCCCGGGCTAGCCAGGGCCTCCCAAGTGGGGCTGAAACAACAAGATCAGCCAGACTCTGCAAGAAGGCAGAGGAAAACAAATTTCCCAAGTGATTCTGCAAAGGTGGGAAAAGGACGTTTCCTTTCTAAACACAAGCTGGTCTGCTATTCCTCCTCCCTCAGATCAGAGAGACTGCCCAAGGTTCGGGGTCTGCAGAAGGGACCCTGGTGGTTCCAAGATCCTGGCTAGAGGTTGTGTTCCAAAATGAGCTGAGTGGGCAATTGAGAAACATAGAAAATCATGTTCAAGTTCTCGGCCCCTGTCTTCAGTCTCATTTAGCCTGTATGACTCTGGGCAAGTTTTATAATCTTTCTAGCTTCTAATTTTTCTCACCCGTGAAATAAGAATAGAAGCCTTCAACATCTATAATAATAGCCCTCCTGGACAGCTGATGTGAAGAAAAGCAATAATATTTATAAGGTAAAGCTTGATCAAAGAAAAAGTAATCTGTCCTTGTCATTACCTACAAGAAGAGGGCTTGATTGGTTGGTTGGTTGGTTTTTTCACTGCTGTATCTCCTGATGTCTAAAAACAGTGCTAGTACATGGGAGGCACTCCCATGCGTAACATAAAGAAGTGAATCATAATGAAGACATAACTATTGTTATTGTAATTGACCAGATATCCATTCCTCCAGCCAGGCCCTGAGAAATGGCAAAGACTTACCAATGCAATTGAAGGAAACTTCTTTTTGGCAGAAAAGGGAGCAGCCATCACCATTGATCTTATTCATGTCATCACATTCTTCACCTTGGCCTCTGCAGAACCAAGATAAAATTGGACAGGTAAATTTCAGAACAACGGCCAACATGGAGAAGGCTTCTCTGGCCCATGAACCCTTTGTGAGACCCTGGCCAGATCCCTTTCTCTGTCTGAGTCTCTGGTTCTTCAAACTAAGACTCGTAAAAGGTGCAGATTTATAAAACACGATTCCATTTGTTTTACTTTGTGTTTCTGATGATGAAGTAGAATTCCTGCTTCACACTCATTCTCTAGACGGGAGTAAGAAAATGGATGAATAAATGCACAAATTCATGAACAGACCTTTCCCCGCAGTGTCTAGACAATCTCACTGCCATTTTTGTGTTTCTGCTTTTAGAATATGAAATTCAAAGGACATGCTGGAGGTTCTATCATGTAAATGCTGTTCCTTCACCATTCCCTGCCTTGATACCTTCCTACACCCCCAATGCACTTAAACATTTTTTCTACTTATGTGTTCCAGTTTAGTCATTCTTTCACCGGTAAATTTTGTTTTCTCCATTGGGCATGTCATTTCATGGTGCCCAGAACTCCGAGGACTGTGGGACAGTGCTATTGAGAAATAAAGAATGCCCCCACTTGTTTTTGTTGGAATTATTTCCATTGCCAAAGATGATTTTGCAAAGGTTGGGATGGGCAGAAAATGAGCAACACTCTTTGAATTGGGCTTAGGCGAGGAGGAGGAGGAACAAGACCTGAAAGTCTCGCTGGATTGTTGCTTTCTGGAAAATCCCCATCCTTTATAAACAGAAAACGTAGCTTTAGAACCCCACGCTTCAAACTAGCCATGTGAGCTTAGGTAAGTCACTTGGCTTCTCTCCGACTTGCCCATCATGATCTAAATTTAGAAAAAATAAAATGAAATATAATTAAAATTCCAGTCACAGTTGTCACATTTCACAGTAGCCATAAGGACTCAGTAACTATATGTGGCTAGTGGCTACTGTATTGGACAGCGCAGAATATGTTTCTATCATTGCAGAGAACTCCATTGAACAGTGCTCTTATACACAGACACTGGACTTCATGTGTTAAAATGGAGAGAGTAAGGCCTAATCCTTAGAGTTTGGTGCAAGGTGAGAATGTAATTTAATGTGACTGGAACAGTGTGGGGCAGGCAGTAGATACTCAGAAAATCACAGTTCCCATTCCCACTCTGCCTTGGGAGGTCTCTACAGCATATGTGGCAGTTGTCCCTCTCTCCCAGAAGACCAGCTGGGATGTGTCACAGCATGGAAGAGGCCTCAGGCTCCTTTCACCAGGGCAATTAACACTGGATGATGTTTGTTGCTTTTAGGAGGTGTTGGAGTAGCAGGGTGGTGCCATGCAATTACAGTGGCCAGGACATTGCATCCATCTCCAAGAGCCACCCAAGTTCTTGCCTGTCTATAAACCCAAGAACAAAGAAGTCCACCTTCCTAGCTGGTCCCAGAATTGTCTGCCAGTGACTCTTGCTGGCTGGAAATTGCTGGCAACCTTGTGCTTCTTAGCAGTTCCATGGGTTGTCTGGGAAGAAATTGTTTCATTCTTTTAAAACTGGGCTGGTTTCCTAATCTACAGAGAACATTTCTAACCTGCTTTCTATCACCACCCAAACGTTATCTTCTAGGCATGACAGAGGTATCATTAGATAAAGAGGTTCTGAGATACCTTCTTTGACCTCTCGGGCTGGAGCAGGTGCCGTCTTTCTGTGTATACATAGGCATCTTGGTCCAACTGTTTTTGCCTGTTACTTGACAGCCCCCCATACTATGCCATTAGATCCCAAAGGAAGTGACAGAGTCCCATCATCCTGGGAAGTAGCAGCTGCTCTTTTACTTGTTAGATACACAGGGATGTAACATCACACGGCAATACGATGGTGAATCCAGATGAGAACTTGGCTTTCAGTTCACATAATGGTCCTACTCCTTACTGGGTGTATAAGCTTGAGAAAAACCCTTTAATCTCTGTGTGTTAGCTGCCGTTTCTGTCAAGTATAATAGGACCTACCTAGTATGGTTGTTGGGGGATCTCAGGAGATGATAATGTAGCACAGTGCTTTGCACATAGTGAGGCTCAGTAAATGTGCATAAATATCATTATCATAATATTCATCCAGTATCTTTATCTTTGAACTTGATATGAAATTGGGATGATGTGTTGCTGTGGCTCATTTAGGACTGAGCCTTCATCTATGAGGAGCCCCACACAGTGCTGAGTCTGTCCATATTTCTTTGCCAGTTCTCTTATAGATAGAGCAAACATGTATCATCCCATGAAAACTCCTATTGGCTAAGATGATACCCATCCTTTTCTCCAAAGTTGTCATTTTTTCCCCTATAGGGGAATATCCCTAAGCTATTGTGTTTTCTACAAAGTATATCAATAAATATTTGGTATCCATAGGTGACTAAATGAGTATCTGCTGCCTGTGCAGAATACTAGTTATAGGTAAAATACATTACAGGCTCGGCGCCTGTGGCTCATTCGGCTAAGGCGCCAGCCACATACACCTAAGGTGGCGGGTTCGAATCCAGCCTGGGCCTGCCAAACAACAATGACGGCTGCAACCGAAAAAAAATAGCAGGCGTTGTGGTGGGCGCCTGTGATCCCAGCTACTTGGGAGGCAGAGGCAGGAGACTGGCTTGAGCCCAGGAGTTGGAGGTTGCTGTGAGCTGTGATGCCATGGCACTCTACCCAGGGGGACAG
>CAUYQV010117813.1:0-58753 GCA_963574575.1 Galagoides demidoff
AAACAACATAGCCTTCACCACTTTTACCCAATTACAGGATTAAGACATTTGTGTTCTACACCTTGATAGATCCAACTTGTACTTGCGATATGCTCCTAGGTAATCAACTTTAGATAATCAATTGTGTGAATGGCACTTAACCACTGCATAAATAGATGGCTCTTTAAAAAATAACACACACACACAGGCTTTAAAGCACAGTCCATATGTGCCTATAATTGTCTTGACTATAAAGCTTTTACTTATTTATCTTTATTAGATAAAGATGTTATTTATCTTCCAACCCATGTTAGAAAATCATGTCCTTTCAAATGATACTTATATATTTTATCAGTATCACATGTAATGCTGTTTTTCCTCCAGACTTATCTAACAACTTTGCTCCATTTTGTAGAACTGATTATCTATGCTCTCTACTACAAAACTGTAGGTCCTTAGACTGATATTCTAGCAACTGATTGAATTTGCAGGAGTGGTTATTCAGTCTCATTTTTGACATAAGCTTATTTTCATTACATTTAATGTTTATAGCATTCAGAGATGCAATCATATGGCATTTAATTCTAGTTGATTTTAATTAATGTTATAATCTATCTTAACTTTTGTATAAAAAAAATCTATAACATATTGACAAGTATGTTAAGTTACAGCAAAGGTTTATAAATGGCCATTTAGGCTAAATAAGTTACATTGAAATAGTGTGCTTCAGTATTTTGAATTCATTCTAATAGTTTATTCAGCAAATTCTTATAAAGGAAGAAACAACTATGTTCTAAAAGCTTAAAGCCGGGAGCAACCGAGTCACATCTTATTCGATACTCACAATATTCATGACTAGGCTGGGAAAGTATGAATATGAAATAATGAATAAAGACACTGAGAGTTTAATTGATATATTATAGCTCACAAATTCAGGGACCCTAGAATTGGGACTGAAACTGGGTCTGTGTATCACAGTTTAATGCCTCTGGTGGCTCTTAAGTAATAAATTTCTTTCCTTTCTCAGAGGAGGTGATCAATGACTTGCTATCAGGAGACTGTACCCTATAAAGAAGTTTTCCCTAAAGTAGTTAAAGCTTTGTGTTAATTTACACAAACTCTCTGCCCTGGTCCCCACTGAGACCAGGCTATCCACGAGTTAGATGGTGATGGATGGTTAGAGTTCAGCTTGGAAACAAGAAATAGGAGGCTAATTGACACACATCCTTATCAGAATCAAGCCCATGACTTTGGTCTCATTAGCACCATGCTCTGCCTAAACGTGCTAGCTAGTCACAGACACTAGATTATTGTGGATTTAAAGCTATCCTTTGCTTTTTCACTTTCTCCTTTGACCTTCACCCATTCTGTTTAACAGCATGTAATGAAAGACATTGTAGAAATCTGTTTAGTCTTGCAGGTTTGCAAAAAATACTATACTCCCAATCTCTATGCAGTCATTCTTGAAAATATTTACCAAATGTTGGCAATATCTAGAGCCACCTTTAAATAAATATTTCAAAAATGATATCAGTATTAAAAATTCACAAACAGGGTGGCACCTGTGATTCACTGGGTAGGGTGCCAGCCCCATATACTGTGGGTGGTAAGTTCAAACTTGCCCTGGCCAAGCAACAAAAAAATAGCTGGGCATTATGACGGGTACCTGTAGTCCCAGCTGCTTGGGAGGCCAAGGCAAGAGAATCACCTAAGCCCAAGAGCTGAGGGTTGCTGTGAGCTGTGATGCCACGGCACTCTACCAAGGGTGACAAAGTGAGACTCTGTCTCTAAAAAAAAGAAAGAAAGAAAAAAAAATTCACAAACAAAACTGTGATTAAATGGTTCTTTAAGCAGGTTTTAAAGCTGAATTATATGTATGCTGTATTGGCTTGTTGGACTCCAGTTATTAAATGCATATATTTCACACTGGGAAAACTCCTTATTTTTCTACAGTTTACTTTTTGATAAGGACAGGCATATATTTTGACCACAGTTACTCTATATCTCAGGTATGCCTGAGTTGTTGCTGTTGTTTTTCTTTTTTTCCCCTCATTTGCTTGACTGGCTGAACTAAATTTTTGTCATATTAAAAAAAAAAAAGTGCTATCAAATGCATCCCAAAGGCAGAGTATCTCAGTTCGGTTGTACAGATGCACACCTTTTATTTTATTATTGTAGTGATTACCAATTAGTATTTCTCAATTGACACATGAGCTTGTTGCAGAGATTATTTTTCACTTCCTTTAGGTCTCGGTATATCAGGGAGGATGCAAAGCATGGCTTTCCAGGGAGTGTCCACCATTGTCCTTTTTTCCTCCAGGTTAAAAAGTTCAGATAGCCTTGGCGCCCATAGCTCAGTGGTGCTGAGCCACAAGCACTGGGGTTGGCAGGTTAGAGCCTGGCCCAGGCCTGCTAAATAACAACTGCAACAAAAAAATAGCTGGGTGTTGCAGTGGGCACCTCTAGTCCCAGCTACTTGGGAGGCTGAGGCAAGAAAATTGCTTAAGCCCAGGAGTTTGAGGTTACTGTGAGCTGTGATGCTACAGCACTCTACTGAGAGTGGCAAAGTGAGACTCTGTCTCAAAAATAAGTAAATGTATAAATAAATAAACATTAAAAGTTCAGATAAAAAGCATTCTCATCAGTTGTATTGTATGGTTGACTACCTACAACTTGAAGTTACTGTGGGGTGATAAGAAGAGGTAAAGAACAGAACCAACCTGGTTACAGATACTTCTGGGGAGTAAGAGATTAAAGACAAAATGAAAGGTGTGGGGATAAATTATTTATACAGCAGTATTTCACAGAAAGAAATGTTACATGTTTCATATTTAGACCAATATGATTTTAGAATCTCTGCTTTGTTTCCTGGAGTGTTAATGTTCTAGATAATTTATGTAACCAGAAAGAAATAAAGGCTATGGCTTGGCGCCTGTGGCTTAATCAGCTAAGGCACCAGCCACGTACACCTAAGGTGGCAGGTTCGAATCCCCAGCCCGGGCCCGCCAAACAAAAATGACGGCTGCAACCAAAAAATGGCTGGGCGTTGTGGCGGGCGCCTGTGGTCCCAGCTACTTGGGAGGTGGAGGCAGGAGACTCGCTTGAGCCCGGGAGTTGGAGGTTGCTGTGAGCTGTGATGCCATGGCACTCTACCCAGGGGGATAGCTTGAGGCTCCGTCTCAAAAAAAAAAAAAAAAGAAAGAAAGAAAGGCTATAAAAAAAGAGTAAAATTTACCTTCAGAAAAATACGTGACTTACTCTTGTATTAATAATAAATTATACAAATATGAGGGGAGAAGTTAGCACAATCCTAACATAAGGTAATGCCGTAGTCAGTGAGGTAAAAATGTATGGATAGATTGATGTTCAGTTCACATTGCTATGAAGAATACAACAAGAACAATACCAATTATTTGCATTGCAATTTAGAAATAATACAAAAAAGTTGATCTTGTTTCCCAAAACAAACTATTCTATTACTAAGGAAACCCATTCTTTCCAAGATCTGCTGAAGAGGGCAGGTGCTATAAAGCTTATTCCCAATGTTCTCTAAGAAGTAGGCTCAACCAGTTGTTGAGTCCTCTTAAACTACCGGCTAATGTCAGTTATAAATAATAAATTTTAAAATAATCTTAAGGGTAGTTACACCATCTCTTCTTTTGCTCTTCAGAGCCATTTCTATTCTTCCTATGCACTAGCCTTTCATCAGAGTCCTTCTCTGGTTCATTCTAATTTGCCCAACTCAGTTCGTAGACTTTTCTCTTCTCCCTAGGTAGTCATTGACTGGCAATTCACAAATTTATTACGCCAGCTATGATCACAAGTGAGAGTCAATATGTCCGTTTTAATTCATAATTTCTATAGAGAATTGTACAGTGTATACTATGCCCAAGCTAGACAAGCACAAGACCATGATATTGTTATACTTACTTGAAGGTCTTACAGATGTCTCAAACTCAACATGCCCTATCTGTTCCACCTGGACCACCCACCTCACTCAACAGCAGTGCTATAATTCCAGTTGCTAAGTCCAAAAATCTTTGATTTATTCCTTTAATTCTTTATTATTTCTTCTCCTCCTCCTTCTTCTTCTTCTTTCTTCTTCCTTCTTTTTCCCTCCTCCTCCTCTGCCTCCTCCATCTTCTTTTTCAACTACACTACATTCAAGCTATCAGCAAATTATAACTAAGCCTTAACTATTCTCACCCCTTGGCCCAAATCAACTATCTCTCAGTTGGATTGAAAGAACTTCCTATCTGCTCTCTCTACTTCCACACTTTCCACTCTGACATCTATTTTCAATATGGCTGCCAGGGTATGATCCTCTTAAAATACAACTGTACTGTATGGTTGACTACCTACAGACTTGCCATTCTTCTTTTCAAAACCTGTCCAAAGCTTCCATCTAACTCTAAGTCAAAGTCAAGTCCAGCCCTGGCCACACACACTTCTTCCAGCTTTATCTCCTCTGGTCTCTCACTCATTCAGTTCACTCCACACAGACTTCCTTGCTGTTCTATCCTGCCTTGGGGACTTTGTCTTGAGAACCCTTTCTGGCTTTAATGCTTTTGCTTGGCTTGCCTCAAGTCTCTGCTGAAATATTGCCTCACCAGAGAAGACTTTCCTGTAAAATTGCACACACCCCTTTCCCCCACTCCTTATTCTCCACTTATATTTATCACCACAGACCTTATCAACACCTGATAGCATATATGTCTATTTGTTTATTGCCTATATAGGACTTTAAGAATGATAGGGATTTTGTTATATTTATGTCATACTCCAGTACCTAGAAGTAGTAGTTATTCATATTTATTAAATAAATAAGTTTTATATTAAATTATTTTTATAGCTAATTTGTATAAGTAAGAATCAATATGTCAATTTTAACTCAGAATGTCTGTACAAAAATATAGATATTACACCCAAGGTATCTAAGACTATTTTTAGACCATATTTAAGAAAACGCAATCAAGTAGAGATAACATTTAATGTTTTTTAATTATTATATGATTTTTAGTCTTAGATATGGCAGGGGACAAATTATGCTTCTTTGAAACTATAATTTTATGCCAAAGAGTCCTGACATTTCTCTGGTCATCCTTTAAGGCTATTATTGTTCTTGATTCCAGCATTGAGATTTTATGCTTGTTTCATTAGATTTTATTTTGTTTTAAAATACGAAATGTTTACAGCATACATAAGCTATTTTTACAGCTAACTTATGTAAGTGAAAGTCAGTATGTCAATTCAAACTCAGAATTTCTAAAGGTAGCAAATATATATTATACCCAAGGTAGCAAAATACAAATATGCTATATTTGTTACACTTTCATTGGCATTTAGTTTCTTTAATGCTATAAAAATTAATTACTGACATGTTTCCATCAAAGCTCTAATATTTGTAATTGATATTCTAGATGGCAATGAAAGAAAACAAGCTTTACTTTACTTTTTAATGTATTAAATTTTATAAATGTTTATTTTTTCTCTCTCCAGTGGAAGTGTTAATGTAAATTCAAACATGTTTTTATCTAGGTCTTACATACATGAAAGATGTTTTCAGCTCTCTAGACCATAACATTATAAATGCCACATCTACAGCCCATGAGGGGTAGAAATACAGCTCTTAGGCTATGGGAATTTTCTCTTTAAGGACTTGAAAAAGTCAATGCTTCACAAAGAGTTTAAGATGAGATTAACAGAGTCATATTGATCATAGAAATTTTCAACTTTGTGTGTGTGTTTAGGAGAGAATAGTTCTTTCAGTGATCTCATCCAATACTTTCCATGTAACAATGAGAAAAACTGAAATATTCTTCATGCCCTTGGATGATTTCTAGCTTAATTTCCTTTCTCCCATAGTAACTTGCGGTCTGATCATTCAAATTGGCCATGCTACTCTTCAAGGCTGCCGCGCTAGCCTTGTTCCCTATGTGAAGTTTTTCCCTGATATTTATATTCCTAGTTCCTCCATATCATTCAGATTTCAAAGGTCATTAACTCAGAGAAGTCTTCCCTGGCAACCCAATCTAAAACACCCATCAGTCACCTGCTAGCACATCCCTTATTTTAATTCTCAGCAGAGTATGCCTCACTATCTTCTTTCTGGAGTGTTTGTTTTTATACGTGTTATGCATTTGTTGTTTATCTTGCTACATTAAATAGAGACAGTAGCAGCCTTAATTGTCTTGCTCACTGCCAAATCCCCAGTGACTAGAACACTTCCTGGCAGTTAGTTGGTGTTCCGTTATTATTTATTTAATAAATGAATGATGTAATCCCAGTTACTTCTCATATTTATATTAGTGATTAAAAGCCATGAAGGGCCCTAAGAATATAGAACCCAACCAATACAGACTTTCTGCCAGCTTCATCATGGCTCATAAACAAAACACAAAATTAACTGATTAACTAATTGTCACAAGCCATATCAGTGACTTGCTCAGGTGTCTTTGATCGTATCAAACTATTTTTTGATAAATACATTAATCACAGTGTGTTTGTTAGTCTGTTGAAAATATACATCTTCCATCATCAAATGCAATTTTTCTTTCCTGTATCTGAAAGAAGACAGACAAAACTGGTGTCTGGTCACTCTTGATGTTTTGCTTCCTGGGAGATATTTTTTACTTAAGTGTTTTAGATGAGTTACATTAAAATATTGAAAAATTAGCTTAAATCTTTTTCTTTTGTTAGAAAAGTAAGTTAGTCATACTTGTTCAACAGATGATTTTTGAGCACTTGGGTAGGTACCTGCTTCCTCTCTTATCAAGTTTGATTTCTAATGGGGGGAGCAGATAGTAAACAAATAACTACATGGAAAGTTCTGTGCTTAATGCATTCAAATGTTATTATATCTTACCACAATTCCTTGGTGTAGGAATTATTATTCAAACTCACAAAGTTTGCTGAGTTGGTATGTGAACATAACTTTTTACTAGGTCAAAGCCACTTCCCTTTGAACTTTATTGTTTGGGAAAAGAACATTCTATGAAAATTTAAATAATAAAAACCAAATTGTGAGTCCTACAAAGTTTTAAAATAATTATAATTTATATCAAGAATAAATTACCCACTCAAATAGAAAAATTAGTTATAAATTTTGGTCATAGATCCTTAATACGTTATATATTACCATCATATATTACTTTAAGCATATAAAATGCATAATAGTATAAGTTACACTTTAGCAAAAGGTGATTCAAACACTTAGTTACTGTTTCAAGTGTTCTCAAAAAGATAGTTTGTATTGCTTCAAAGAGTTTACTATGGTGGACTTTAGATTTCTAGGAGACAGATAAGCCATCTTTAAGTTAACCAACAGTCCTATGCTAATCTTTCAATTAGCTCACTGTTTAGTCCCTGGCAGACTGTGGTGGGGAACTGAACCCTGCCTCAAGGGTTCTACTGCATTGTAAATTACGACTTTGCATTTTGGGCATAGGATCCATTGGAGGCAAGGTGATATTTGTGATTATCAGTATCATGGGTAAGAGTGCTTCTAATAGTGGATCTAGTATCTGCAGTGAGATAGGAGTCCACAACACAAATTCCCAGCATCCTTTTGGTGTGTAAAGAGTAGTAACTGAGAAGTGAGGCATGGGCATTGTGTAACTGCATATATATAGGGCAGAATGATTCTAAGAATGTCATGCTTCTCTCCACTTAAGCCAGATAACAAGATTTTCATACAATATTTAGATCAAAGTAGCTGATACTTATATTACCAGTATTTTGTCTGGTTCAGGATCCGTTTGGTAGTCATGAATGTAGTTATTCTTTGGCATGTGAAGCTGAGACAGGTGTAAGCTCATGAAATAATGAAATCTGTTTTTGTTAAAGCAGACTGTGTAATTCAAAAGCAATCAATATAATAGCCATATAATTGGTTAAATCAATGGAAACTTTGTCAATTTTTATTCATTTAGTCATTTCAAAAGCATTTATTCACTATCTACAGGAATACTCGAGACATAGTTGGATACACAATGTTCTTACTTTCAGGAACTTCACAATTGAGATGCAAAATGAGACAGAAAAATTCACATTAAAAATTAAATGACAATTCAAGAGGCAGCACAAGCAGTCTATGTTAAAGTGCAGTATGAATAATATGAACAATAAAGCATATAAGCTTATTAAAAGGAAAGATCAAGGAAGGCACAATGGAAAAACTCAGCATTGCCTTGTGTTTGGAGTTGAATGGGTTAGAGTTGAATAAATGAGTAGACAGTATCCCAAGTTGCCAGGTGAGTAAGGAGCATTCAAAATAGGGTTGAATGCATGAAACTAGAAATTGCAAGAGTACTCTCTGACCATATTGTGTGGGTTTTTGATTGCCAAGTTAAGATAGCAAGATTTTATCCCCAGAATAATAGGAAATTATTGAAGTTTTTTTTTTATAGGGGATGGGGAGAGCATGTTAGAATGACTAAGCTCAAACATGCACAATTTCTTGAAAGTAGGGAAAGATGAGAAAGGAAGATAACACTTAGAACAGTGCCTAAGAAAGTGCTTAAGAATCCACTGAGAGAGCTTGTGAAATGTGCAGATTCTTAAGCCTTACTCTAGAGATTATGACTCAGCAAATCTGGAGAGGACTCATAATCTCCATCTTAACTAGGATCAATGTGGCCTTCAGACTACATTTAGAATAACATTAAATTAGAAGCCTGTTACAATATTCTAAGCATGACAGACTGTAAGGTACAATTATAAGCACAATTATATAAAAATATCAAGTTTAAGGAGCAAAAAAATAATAAAGGAAATTGGGTGGGCATCTTGGAAACAATGAAGACTGGTAAACCAATTGATGTTGCTTTTATTTTTCTGCTAAAAATGAACTGTGTGCCTGTTTGAAATATATATACAAATCATATATATATACATATATATATAAGTTTTTAGGCATGAAATGGTAAAGGTTTACCTTATAATTTTAGAAGAACAAAAAGGAAGTGATGGCTATAGGGGATTATATAAGCAAAGGAAAACTGACAAGACCTAAAAATGTTTGGTATAAGAAATCAAAGGGAAAAACCAGTCTAAGATGATATTATTGTATTTAACTCACCCTATTTGATATTTTTTATATCATTTATTATATATTTTTTATACCACTGGGTTTGTCAGTCAATTAACACACTTAAAAGACTCAGTGCACATAAAGATAATGCCCTAATGTGAAATAGGCTGAAACAAGAGAATCCACTGGAGCCCAAGAGTTTGAGGGTGCTGTGAGCTATGACATCATGACACTCTACCGAGGATGAAAAGGTGAGACTCTGTCTCAAAAAAAAAAAAAACAAAACAAAACTAACTCTTCCAAAATTAATCCAAATGTTTTTCAAAAAAACTTGAGTTTCTTTTGTTTCATATCTTCCTTGACGCATGTGAATAAATTACTTGGCTTTTCAGATAATATTTGAATGTATTTTATAGATTTCCTTCATAGTCCACATGGGATATAATGTGGTATTAGGAATGGAAGTGTTTCTTATACTCGAGTAATACCTCAAATTATTGAAATTCCAAAGCTATTAATTTTGCCAACAGAAAGAAAAAGGTGAAGAAATTCAAATATCTTGAAGAGTTAAAACTTTGTGTGTAGATCCCATTGAGCTAGTATAATAGTCCTTTAAAGTTTGAGAGAGGGATGACTTTAACCTTCTAAAATGGATGAGGAAAGTCAAAGAGTGACAGAAGAGTGAGGACTTGGGAGAAAACTCAGCTGAGAGGAAAAGAGAACAGCAAAGGCTGACTGGGGGGAAAGGCAATTTGTAACTGGAAGCTGAGAGCTGTGGATAGAATCGCTCTTCCTTTGCAGGGAACTACCTCACTTACAACAGGGCCATTGAGTTAAGAAAGGCTTTTTATCACCTTTATCACCTTGGTCCACCCTGGATGGACATGAAGGCTGCTGGAATCATCTTGTGATACACTGATAGTCATATTTTGGCCAAACAAGACAGGGAGTATTTCCTCATCAATAGAATGTTATAATTGGTGGTTTGTTAGGAGAGAATTTGTCTTCTACTGTTTCCTTATTCAGCAGTGGTCATAAAACTGTTCTGTGAAGATCTGTTTAATAAACATTTTAGACTTAGTGGGATGTACAGTCTCTAACAGTCACCACTGTTTAACTCTGCCACTGAAGCATGAGTGAGAGCAGTCATAAGAATTTTCCTTATGTATATAAATGTGTGTGGCTAATGCAGAAATGACCCAAACTGCATTGCATCCTGTATGGATACCATGGCGCTGTCCCCCACATATGACCACAGACTCACTCACCAGAAACTACCCCCATCTACACATACTGCCACTGCCACTGGAACTGAACAGAGTGAACACCCACAGCCCTGACATCTGGGGCCACTACCTAAATAGCCCCACCTAGCCACCACTGCCACTGCCATGCTAAGGCCTGAGCAGAGAAAGCTCCCTGCCACCCATGTCCATGGAGACAGACTCTTCCAGCTACAGTGGCTGTCCTCCCAACAGTGGCCTGGGGACCAACTCACAACTCTGTAAAAATATCCCTTTGCACTGGCCTAATCTGTTACAACCATAGGGGAACAGGAGAACAGCTACACTAAGTTTCTCAGTGCATCTGTCCCTCTCCTGCCAGGTCAGTCCTCTGGAGTAGGACACAAGTACACTTCTTTTCACTAAGTAGGAGAGTTTTCAACAGAGAACAGGTACACTGCACACTTATCTGTATTGAGCTGAAATACGAGGTTTCAGATGAAAAGGAACTATCATAAAACATGAAAAAAAAAAACCTCACTATTTTGACATCCCCAAAGGATCACAATAGATCTCTAGCAATGGACCCCACCTAAAAGAAATTATCTAAATGTCAGAGGAGGAGGCCAGGTGTAGCAGCTCATGCCTATAATCCTAGGACTATGAGAGGCTGAAGTGGGTGGATTGCCTGAGCTCAGAAGTTTGATACCAGCCTGAGCAAGAGTGAGATCCCATCTCTAACAAAAAATAGAAAAACTAGCTGGGCATTGTGGCAGGTGCCTATAATCCCAGCTAGTTGAAGGTTGAGGTAAGAGGCTCACTTGAGCCCCCAAGTTGGAGGTTTCTGTGAGCTACGATGACACCATGACACTCTACTCAGGGACACAGAGTGAGACTCTGTCTCAAAAAAATACTAAAAAAAAAAAAAAAAAAAAAGAGCGCGCGAGAGAGAGAAGGAATTCAGAATATGGATGGCAAATAAGGGGAATGGAATTGAAGAGAAAGTTGAAGACCAACACAAAGAAGCCCCTCCCCCAAAAAATATAGGACATGAATTTTTTAAAAAGGTACTAAAAAGATAAATAACATAAGAAAAGATACAATAGAACTTAAAGAAATGGAAGCGTCAGGGAATTTCAAAACACAGCAGAAGGGTCATCTACAGCCCAGACAAAACAGAAGAAAGAATTTTAGAACTTAAAGACAAATATTGTGAACTAATCTAGTTAGTCAAAGATGCAGAAAAAAAGAATAAAGAACCAATCACTTCGATAAATATGGGACTATGCAAAGTAAGTCAATATAAGAATTACATGTATTCCTGAGGGAGAAGAAGAAAAAGCAAAAGTCATGGAAACCCTAGTTGAGGCAATAATTAAGGAAAACTTCCTTGATATTACCAGAGATTTAGGTATCTAGATATAAGATGATCATAAAACACTTGTTACATGTATAACAAATAGGACGTTACCAAGATACATGGCCATCATGCTGGCAAAAGTCAAACTGAAAGAGAAAATTTTACAAGATGAAAATAGCAACTAATTTACAAAGGGAAAATCCATCAAACTAAAATCAGATTTCTCAGCAGAGCCTTTACCAGCCAGATGGATTTGGCCTCCACTTTTAATCTTTTCAAATGAAACAACTTTTAGCCAAGAATTTTACATATTGCAAAACTAGGTTTTGTAAATGATGGAGAAATAAAGATTTACCCAGACAAGCAAACACTAAGGAAATTTGTCACTACTAGTCCTACCCTGTAGGAAATGCCCAAAACTGCCCTATATATGGAACAGCACAAGTGATACAGACCAGTGTAAAAATACCCCAAAGTTAAAGCTCATGGTTCTTAAAAATAATAGCATGAGAAAGAAAAAACAAGGTAGAACAGATGAATAGAACAGATTCCCACATTTGAATACTAACACGGGATAGGAACAGATTGGCTAAATGGATGAAAAATAATAACCCAAATATTTATTGTTTTCAAGAAATACATCTACATTTCAAGGACTTATATAGAATCAAGGTAAAAGGATGGAAAAAATATTTCACCCAAATGGAATCAAAAGGAAGCAAGTATAGCCATTCTTATACCAAGTGAAATCAACCTTAAATTAACAATGGTTAAAAAAAAAGATGAAGATTATAGTTGTATAATAATAAAGGGAGCTGTTCAACAAGAAGGACTAACTATACTAATGCTCCTAACAAAGGACTCATTGACTCATAAAACAAATCCTACTAGATTTAAGCAAAGAAATAAATAGTAGTACCATAAGCACTAGAGACTTCCACACTCCACTGACAAATTTGGACAGATCTTCAAAGCACAAAATCAACAAAGAAACACTAGATTTAAATGGAACTTCAGAACATATGGCCCTAACAGACATCTACAGAACATACTACCCCAAAACTACAAAATTCAGAAAAATTGATATCATAGCTTGTATCTTCTCAGATCACAGTGGAAAAAACTAGAAATCAATTCTAAGAAAAACTTTCAAATCCACACAAACTCCTGGAAATTAAATATCCTGCTGCTGAACAATCCTTGGGTAAATGAAGAAATGAAGAGGGAAATCAAAATATTCGTCATACTGAGTGACACAGGGGACTCAGTTTTCAAAATCTATGGGATACAGTAAAAACAGTGGTAAGAGGAAAAGTTCATAACCTTAAATACTTGTAAAAAAGACAGAAAAATTATGAATCAACAACTGATGTCATATCTCAGGAATTAGTAAAAGAAGACCAAATCAAACACAAACCCAGCAGAAGAAAAGAAATAACAATGCTCACAGCAGAACTAAATGAAGTGGAAACCAACAAAAAATACAAAAAATTAACAAAAGAAAAAGTTGCTTCTTTGAAAAGTTAAACACAACTGACATACCACTAGCAAGATTAAAAATAGAAGTGAAAAGACTCAAGTAACCTCGGTCAGAAATGCAAAGGGAGGCATTACAACTGATAATACAGAAATACAAAATATCATCTGTGAACACTACAAAAATCTCTACACATGCAAAGTAGAAAACCTAGAGAAAATGTATAAATTCCATGAAACACACAAACTCCCAGGCCTGAATCCGGAAGAAATAGAAATCCTGAAGAGACCAATAATAAGCAGTAAGATTGAGACAATAATAGAAAACCTCTCAGCCCTGGACCAGATGGATTCACAGCTGAGTTCTACCGGACCAACAACGAATAACTGGCACCCATCCACAGAAATCATTCCATCATATCAGAAAGGGGAGAATCCTCCCTAACTCATTCTATGAAGCCTTGATAGCAGAGCCAAGAAAGGGCCCAACAACAACTACATCAAAAAACTACAGATCAATATTCCCTACAAACATAGATGCAAAATTCCCCAACAAAATACTAGCAAAGTGAATTCAACAGCACATCACAAAGATAATTCACCATGATTAAATGGCTTTTATCACAGAGATGCAAGGATGCTTCAACATGTGCAAATCAATAAATGTGACTCACTACATAAACAGAAGCAAAAAAAAAAAAACAAAAGACCATATGATCATCTCAGCAGATGCAGAAAAAGCATTCAGTAAAATCCATCACCCTTTCATGATAAAGATTCTCAACAAACTAAGCATAGAATGGTCATACTCCAAAACTATAAAACCATAAAATCCTTATATGACAAACCCACAGCTAATATTATACTAAATGGGGAAAGGTTGAAAACATTCTCCCTAAGAAGTGGAGCAAGATAAGGATGCCCACTATCACCACCTCTCCTCCACATAGTATTGACAGTCCTAGCCAGGCAATTAGGCAAGCAAAAGAAATCCAAGCCAGGAAAGAGGAGGCCAACATGCCTTTCCCAGTATTATGGTCTTGTATTTAGAAAACCCTAAAGATTCCACTGAATGATTTCTAGAATTGATAAATAAAATCAACATAGTCTAGCTTACAAAATCAATGAGCACAAATCAGTAGCATTTCTGGTAACAGTCAAGCTGAAAGTCAGATCAAGGACTCAGTAAGAATTTATAAAGGCTAAAAAGAAAATAAAGTACCTAGGCATATACTTAACCAAGGAGGGGAAAGATGTCTACATGGAGAACTATAAAATACTGATGGAATAAATCTAAGAACAGCCATGCTCATGGATTGATACATGTAGAATCAACATCATTAAAGGTCCAACTGCCCAAAGCAGTTTGCATATTTAATGTAATAAATGTAATTTATTGTAAATTTAATGTAATCTATCTATAGATAAATAACAATGCTCACAGCAGAAAAAAGGCAAATACAACAATAAAAATATATAAATGGGACTTCATTAAATTTAAAAACTTCTGCACAGCAAATGAAATTACCAATGGAGTTAACAGCAACCTATAAAATGGGAGAAAATATTTGCAAAATATATATTGGACAAAGGACTGATATCTGGAATCTACATGGAACTCCAACAAATCAGTAAGAAAATATCAATCCTGTTTAAAAAAAAAACCAAACAGAATTTGTCAATAGATGATAGACATATAAACAACAGGCCAATGAAAAAATGCTCAATCATCAAGGAAATGCAAATTAAAAGCCTGGTGAAATCCCACCTTACCCTTGTCAAAATGACCATTATTTAAAAGAACTTAAAAACAGGTACTGCTGGATGGTGCCTGTGGCTCAAAAGGGTAGGGCACCGGTCCCATATGCCAGAGGTGGTGGGTTCAAACCCAGCCCTGGCCAAAAATTCCAAAAAAAAAAAAAAAAAAACCAGGTAATACTAGTGTGGGTGCAGAGAGAAAGGAATGCTTGTACATAGTTGGTAGAAGTGCCAACTAGCACAACACCTATGGAAAACAGTATGGAGATTCTTCAAAGAGCCAAAAACAGACATATCATTCAGTCAAGCAATCACACTATTGGGTATGTACCCAAAGTTTTTAAAAAAAATCACTTTATAAAAAAGATTCCTGCACCTGAATGTTTATTGCAGCACAATTCACAATTGTGAAGATGTGGAATCAACCTAAGTTGACCTCTACTCAGCCATAAAAAGAGTAAGATAATATCTTTTGTAGCAACTTATGTATGTAAAACTAGAGTCCATTACCTCAAGTGAAGTATCTCAATAAGGGAAAAATAAACACTGTATGTTCTCACTAATGGCTACACATGGGCACAAAGAAATGTAAAGGAAGAAGGGGGGAAATTGGGAGGTGCGGGGTAAAAAGTTACCTATTAGGTACAATGAACATTGTTGGCTTAAAGGCATAATTCTGTTACTACCTGAACACAGTTCATAATTTTCAAGAGTTCTGTACCTAGCATGGTACTTACTGTGGGGGCTGTTGATGCTTCGTTTTCCCAATTTCCTTTATTTTATATAGAAATATATATATAAAAAATTATTTATTATACATGATACATATATATAGTATACATATAATAAAATAATGTATATATTGTGTTCCCTTAGGTATACATACATGTAACAGATACTGGGCTGAATATTTTAGATACATCATCTCTTAACTTTCGTAGTATCATTGCAAAGCGCATTCTAGTATTCATCTCATCACTGAGAAAACTGACACTTAGAGAGGCTTGTCACTGAGAAAGTGGGCACTTAGAGAGGTAGAGGTCAGTAACCCACCTGTAGTCACACATCTCAAGACTCAGAACTGAAATGGAAAGTCAGGGCATTCTGGCTGTAGCACCCATTCTCTTTAGAACCATGATAAATGGCATACTTTTAAAAGTAAAAATGAATATTTAACTACAATGAGACTGTTTGGCCATTTTGACTGAACAGATTCATCATTTACAAGTGACTTGACCAACATCAAAGTAAAGCTGGGTCACAGAGCCCAATTTGTGGTTGATAATTGGTCAGTTCACAGAGGCCACTTGCAAGTGAATCTAGATTTATATTTGCCTATAAATGGTGGGTGGCATGAATTTGCCTATAATCCACAAGCCATTCTGAACAATTCAGTGTGTTCAAAATGAGAGTTCTATTATTTATGCATGAAGAAAATACGCTGTTTCCCAGGCACTGATCTGGAGGGAAATTACTCAGCCTTAGTAATATTAGACCATGGATCTTCCATTTATTTGCAGATGGTAGTGTCATGCAAAGGAGAATAATGGTTCCTAATCCTTCCCCTTCCTCTAAATACTGTATCAAAACTGCATTGATTAAATTAAATAAAATCTTGTATCATTGTGTCAAGTCTGTAAGATAGAGCAAGCAAGCACAAACTTTAAATTAAACTAACATACTAGGGAATCTGTCTTGGATTGTGTATAATTTGTCCTCTCCTGAAGTTTTTATTTTCTTCTGATTTTCTCATTAAGTTACCTAGATATTTAACAATTCCATCAAAATGAAGAGTGTCTTTTCCCAATGCTTAAAATTGTATTATTTCATTAAACATTCATAAAGAAAGTGTTTATCGTGGCCATAATCCAAGTTGGTGTGTGAGTGCGCCTCTGGTACTGATCCTAATTCTCTCTCCTTCCTAGGGCACACGTATCCCTTGAAGACAGATTAAGAAACTAGTCCACCCTCAATGTCAGGATCCTCTTTGAAGTCTTATTTACTTCCCATCTTAAGGGAGAATTGTGGTATGGCTGAAAAGTAACACATTTGTTGTCTTTTGAGGAAACACTGTTTGATTTAATAAATTAAGCTTTTTCCTTTCAATTAGTAACAGCTACAACAAACTACATTAGCAATTGGGTTTGGTGATCTAGGATAATTATCTAAAAATATTCACAGACCCATTCAAAGCTAATGAATTTAAAGTTGGATGGCTATTTCTAAAATAGCTTTATTCCTGTAAAGTGGGAGAGAATCTCCCTTTCTCCTACTATTTAAGATTTCTAGCTTGGGAATCTGGCGTTCCTTTCAATGTGTTTCCATACTTACTAGTCTGGTGCAGGGAGATGTAGGAGCAAGAAATAAATAAGAAGAAAATGTCAGGCTTATTATGACATGATGTGTTTTATGTACATGGCATAGAGTAGTATTTTGCACAAATCTCACATCAAAATAGACCTGGGTTTAAATTAATAATATCATTTAGAATAATAACAACCACAGCAACAGAAACAGTAGCAGGAAATTCTTACTGAGTGCACAAAATGGATTACTTAATTCTTACAAAGTTCTACTGTGTGTTATTTTGTAACTAATCCATTTTATAGATGAGAAATCTAAGGCTCCACAAAGTTACAAAATTTTCCAAAAATCGTGTAACTTTTTTTATTTTTGGTCGGGGCTGGGTTTGAACCCACCACCTCCAGTATGTGGGGCCAGTGCTCTACTCCTTTGAGCCACAGGCACCACCCTAACTTTTGAGGATTCATATTATTTCTGCCTGTTACTTATGCCCATCCTCTTAAATATGCCCTTCCATTTCATTCATGAGGAAAAGGACTATGTTCATGGGTACAAGATGTATCTGAGACTAGGCTACAGAGAGGCAGGCAGGAAACACCAGTCTAACGCTAACCCAGTGGTTCTCAACCTTCCTAATGCTGCCACCCTTTAATACAGTTCTTCATGATGTGGAGACCCTCAACCATAAAATTATTTTCGTTGCTACTATATGAAGTAGTTTTTTGGTTGGGGGTCACCACAACATGAGGAACTGCATTAAAGGGTCACAGCCTTAGGGAGGTTGAGAACCACTGCAAACCTGACATCTGAACTGTCACCATGGATTTGCCCAGGCTGCCTGCATACCCCCGGCCAAGTTACTATCTTCTCTGTGTTTAAATTTCATTATCTGTGCACTGGGGGCAGTAATAAATTAATTCTCTGTTTTTGTATTTATTTGACTAAATTTAGGAGTAAGAAATAAACTAATCCTTATGAAGTAGTTAAAATAATGCCTGCCTCATAGCAAATTCAATAAATACTGTCATTGGAATTTAGGTATCATGACCCCTGTGTCTTCACTGGAGACATTAATTGCATGCCTCATTCAGAGATTTATTATAATTTTTAATACCAAAGCAGTTTGGAGAACTTGACATAATATAGAGAAGTCAGAAAAATTTTTCTCTGTCACTGTCTGTCTTCTGGTTTGTTTTTTTTTTTTTTTTTGGCTGGGGCTGGGTTTGAACCCACCACCTCCGGCATATGGGACTGGCGCCCTACCCTTTTGAGCCCCGGGCACCACCCTCTGTCTTCTATTTTAAATTAACTTAATTCTTTTTTCTTCTTTGCTAACCCAACTTCCTGTTCTTTAGGCAACTATCCTGAGTTCTTTTTACTTGTCACCCATCCCTGCTGTGATGTTTGCTGATAGCTAAAATGTTAGATGATATAATAAGATATTGTATCTTAATGGCAGATATTTGAAAAATGAAACCACATTCTGACTCTAGGAAAGAAATTTTCTTGCTATCCAAAGGATAGAGGGGTTAGATATTTAGGGATCTATGTGTACCAGGATTGGGGGGGATGAACGGCCAAAGAACAAAGCAGGTGCACCTTGCATTTGAGAGCTACATACACCTTTTCACAAAAGTTTCTACTTAAATTTAGTGTTAATTTTAAAGCCAAACTTTTAGAAGAAGACAAAAGAAGATGAATTCATAATTATTCTTAGCTCAGAATTCTATTTAGTTTCAATTCCCTTTTTCTCTTCTTTTCTTTTTTTTTCTGCTATGGTTTAATAAGTTTGCCCAGTGATTTAGTTTGGGGAGGTTACAGAGTATTTGCAAAAAGACTGCACCTTTCCCTTCTAAAGATGGAGTATTCAGCTCCACCTTGCTTACTGATTCTCCCTAACTCAGTTTCCTTTTGTTGCTGAGGGTGTGGGTTCCCTGACCTGTGGGGGTTTTGATTGCCCTCATGATTTTTATTATAATATTTAAAATATACAAAGGAGTCTCTGTAACATATATTTAGGTTATAGGGGGTATAATTTGTAAACTGTAATATTATCAAACATTGTCTCTGCCTGTGAACTCCTTCCTTCCTGATTCATCAGGTAACAACCATATGAAATTTTGAGAATTTCATCACCTTCCAATTTTTAAAAAACATGTATATCTGTATACTCTAAAACCTTGCTACTTAAGTATGGTCCACTGATCTGTAGCATGGACATCACCTGGAAGCTTATTAGAACTACTGAACTTCAGCCCTGCCCCAGACCTACTGAATCAAAATCTGCATTTTAATACTCTGGAGACTGACGTGCACATTAGTTTAAGGTGCAGCACAATATACGTTGTTTTCCTATTGTGGCTTATTTGTGAGCATTATCAAGATGGCACTTTGTTTGTCATCTTCTGCCACTTGCTTTGTCTGCTCCACAGGCTGTTTCTAAGATTCATCCCAGTAGCTTTCTGTAGTCGTTCATGGCTGTGTGATATAACATTTGTGTTAATATTTTTCTTGCTAAATGTTGAGTTTGTTTCTAGGTTTTTGTTATAAAGTCATCCTGCTACAAAGACTCTCTTTCATGTGTGTGGGTGTGTATGCATGAGTGTGTACGTGTTTGCATATAAGACATTTTCTATGCCGTATACTCAGGAGTAAAATCATAAATCATAGTGCAAAGAATGTTTTCCTTTACGGTAAATAGTTTTCCCACTAGCAAAGTATAAGAGTTACCATTGATCTACATCTTTTCCAATACATGGTATGTTAGTCCATTATGCATTACTATGAAGGAATACTTGAGACTGTGTAAGTTATAAAGAAAAGACATTTATTTGGATCACTGTTCTGTGAGCTGTACAAGAGGCATAGTGCCAGCATCTGCTACTAGTGAGGGTTGCAGGGAGCTTCCAATCAAGGCAGAAGGTCAAGGGGGATAGGGTTGTCACATGGTGAGAGAAGAAGCAAGAGAGAGAGAGAAAAGGTGGTGCTAGGCTCTTTCAAACACATCTCACATGAATTAATAGAGTATTTTCTGGGGAAGGCACCAAGTATTCACGAGGGATCTGCCCCCATTACCCAAACACCTCCCACTCAGCCCCACCTCCACTGCTGGAGATCAAAATTCAACGTGAGATTTGGTGGACACAGATATGCAAACAATATCACATGGTATCATCAGGCTTCCTACTTTTTGCTAACTTCAGTGTGGTCTTCACTTGCGTCTCCCCGCTTCCTAGCATGACTGATTAATTTCTCAATGCTTAATCATCATTCTGGTTTTCTCTTCTGTGAAATGCCTTTTTAGGTATTTTAACTATTTTTTCTTATTAATTTATAGGAATAATATTTTGAAATAGTTCTTTGAGATTATATGGGTTACAATATTTTCTCTCGGTTTATGACTTGTTTTCTCACTTCCTTGATTACCCTTGCTGAATAGAAGTTCTAAGTGTTAACATTGTTTGGTTCATCAATCTTTTACTCTTGATGCTTTTGTATCTTTTTAAAAAAGAAATCCTCCCTTGTATGAATATTCTAATACCTTTCTAATAGTATTAGTGCATATGTGGTTTAATACAAAATGAGAGAAAGAGAATGATACTAGGTGACATATTAATCCTTCCATCCACCAATATTTTTAAATAACTCATCCATTGACATTTTACTTTCAAAAGTTGCATGTTTAATGTTTCCCCTTTATCTTCCAGGCAATATCACAGGTTTGGGACTCAATTTGACCCGTTTAGGTTTTGGCACTGAACAGGTATCTGGTTTTATACAAATAATTGTCCCTGTTACCTTCAGTTTCTTATATATAAAATGTAATAACTGCTATAATTCATCTATTTTAACGAATCTATTAATTATAATATTTGAATATGAATAAAAAAATGAGAAATGCTATTTTAAATTTACATTTTCTTAAATGAATAAAAAATGCATACATTTTGCCACACCAAGGCCTGCTATATTACTTTGCATCATCTCAAAGGGTATGAGTAAATTTTTCCTACATAGATTCTTACACATTTTTGGCCTTTGGTAGTTGGGCCTAATTTCATGGTAATGAGCTCCTTCTCATAATCTCTTTGCATCCTGGAAATTGAGAGTAATATTTTAAAACATATAGACTCATTTTAAAAAAAATGAATATCAACCATTAGACATGGGACATCTCTTCTTAAAAGTCAGCTAGAAGATTTTGGCAGAAGAAAATTTAGGACCTGAATAATTGTCCCTAAGGTCTCATGAATCGTCACTTTGAAAGGTCTATGACATTTTCTGAGGAATTTGGTAACATCTAATTTTAAGTGTATTGCTGATGTATGAATGGCCTTCACTTTGTCATTTCAATGCTAAAAACAATACAGATTAAAGTATTGTTCTTAGGAATACCTTGTTTTGCAGTAAGGTCTGGAAGTGTAGTCTTTCTCCTAGAGCTATTTTCTTCAATTATCATAAATGCTTGCTCTCAGGCATATTTTCATTTTTTTTCCACATACAGAATAACTTGTCTCTTGTATGAGGTAATTATAGTGTAATTTTTAAAGACATTTAGGTAAATATTAGAAGTTTAAACTCAATTAATTTTGAAATTCAAACAATGTGTAGCTATATGAATACAAGTAACTAATCCAAAATCCTTGCCAAGGCCATCCTGGATCTCTTTGATCTTTCCTTATTTCAAAACAGCCCCTACCTCACTTCACCTCAAGTCACTGGTTGCTTTAGTATTCCTCAACCATAATCAACTTGTTGCTATATTAGAGTCTTTGCACTTGAATTTCCTATGCTCAGCCCCTTCCTTCCTGGCTCAGCCCCTTCCTTCTTTCAGGTTTCTGCTCAAATGTTAACCTACCAAAGAAGCCTTCCTTGCCTCCAGTCCAAAATAGCACTCCCAAACATCACACTCTAACTTCTTAATGTGCTTCACAGCACCTAGCTTCATCTCACATGTTTATATACATGTTTAAGTGTTGATTCTGTCTCTTCTACTTGGAGCAGGAGAGCCAGAACTTTTGCCTATGTTATTGACTTCTATATCTCTAGAATTTAATGTTTGGCACATACTAAGTGTTAAATAAATATTGGTTGAGTGAATTGGTGTTGAGCTGTCAGGTGAACAGGTGTTTTCTATGTAGAGTTAGGGTGACACAAACTGTTCTCAACACCATCAGGGGACTACCACAATTTTTCATTTTCATTTGAAGGCTCATTCTGACTTTAAAAATGTCAAAATGTCAAGAACGTATATTGTTGCAAGCATTAAATAAAATAATGTGGGGAAGGTATTTGGCCGAATACCAAAGGCTCAAGAAATGCAATAATCTTACTTCCATCTGAATTCATCCTTGTCCTTTTCTTTCCTGTCACAGTGAAAATGTTGACTTTTATCTAATTTAAGGTATCTAACAAAAATTTCAGATTTTAAACTGAATATTGGGTATCAAATCAATGCATTTTTTACTAATAACACACTTGTATTCAAGTATTCACAGGATATGGGAAAATGGAAGTCTCATTTAAACCTCTCAAAGGGCAATGGACCCTTAGTTACTTCAACTTACCACTTAGCTCTGTGTGCTGGATAAAAAGATGCTTGCTCTCTGCTAGCTTTTAATTGACGTCATTTCTGCCAGAACGCTCCATCATTATTGACAGGACTGTTCTCCCTTGTTAATTGCCCAGCAGCACATTGAGTGACTGATTGTATCGTTAGGGGCAGAGATTTGAAATGCATTGGCAGAAAGGGATGGTGGTGTCTGATCTCCAAACCGTGGTAATGACACCAACCAACTGCTTATTTAGGTTTGTTCAGGAAGAATAACAATCATTTACCTGATTGTTCACTTTTTGTACCGATGTGTGGATGGCAATTAGCCATCACTTTCAAGGATGCCTCATATTAACCCAACAGTTCACAAAGACCCTCTCAGACTGCACCCATAAAACTCCAAGATTGATAAATCAATCAGTGGGGAAAAAATGAATAATTTGACATATGAGCAAGCACAATCAATGGGTCAAATGAATATTTTACATTTTTTGAATAAAAGGCTAAGAGTGCTTAATTTTTAATGGTACAAGATATCTTTTAATAAAGATGCAACTAGAGTAATAGATAAAGTGCATATTTTCATGAGAGCTGGGTGTTTAAGTTGGTTTTGCCTGGAAGTATTTGAGAACGTGGACATGTCAACCAGCAGTACCTAGAGTGCTTTTGTATCCAGACGATAAGGGAGTAGCTCTGGATCAACAGTTATTGATATTGATTTAAAGTACTACTGCCTGAATTGTCCACTGGAAATCATAATTTCATTTGTCTAGGCAGGGCAATAGTTCTCAAACTTTACTCTGAATCAGAATCACGTTGCAACCTTGGTGAAAGTATAAAGCCCCAAGCCCCATCCTGCTTCAGGAGCCTGAGCCTTTGTGTGCCGGATTAGTGTTTCAGATGATTCTATTAACATCAGAGTTTGGCACCACTGGTTTAGGATTGAACTTAGAGATATTTTTAAAGCTCCCTGTTGCGATGATTCCTAGGTGCAGCCAAGGTTGGTAACAGCTGATTGAAGTGATAGGATCCTTCCATATCTGGCAGGAATGATCAAAATTGCTACCTTTATTAAACATATATTGTGTCTAAGGCATTGTCCTAAGTATTATCTCATTAAATAAGCAAAAGATCCTGTGTAGTAGATAATAATAGTACTACTTTGCATACAAGAGACAGGAAGGGTAAGTAATTTACCTACTGTCATCTGAGTAGGAAGTGATAGATTAGAACACAAGCTGTCACCTCAAAGGCCACATAATAAATGATTACCATCAACAATCTTTGGAATTATAAGGGAAATTGAAAATGCTACAAGTTTGGAACATGTTAAATAATGCTCTTATATTTTAAAAAGTTCCCAACCTATAATTATGCAGCAAAAGTAAACAATTTAGCAAATAAATGGGGAATATAGAACAAAGAAAGTGTTCATGAATTAAAAGGAAGGCGCAAACTGATGAGGAGAAGCAGGTTAGATTTGAATTATTCTGCTTAATGCGAAAAGAGGCTCATAAATTACTTGTACGATTCGTATTTGAGAAGTTAGAATAAGAGTTTCAGATGAAGGTATTTTGTCAGAGTTACAGGAAGATGACAAGCATTTCAGAGGAAAGAAGAAATTTGTATACTTCTTTGAAACAGTTCCAGATGTTAGTAATGCAATAAATTTAAAAGAAAAAAAATGTTTATACTGTAGAACGCATCCTGTTTTCTTTCATGCTGGGGGAAGACACTGGCTTCATGCCTTTCTAGGCGTGGAAAATACTCTGGCCACTGCCATTAGTCACATTTGTGTCTGCGAAGGGATGAGAGTGTGTCCTAATAAAGTGTGGTTTCAGTCTGACGTAGGGGCGGGTAGTGCTTGGGACACTGCTTGTTTTTCTCAAAACGCAGTCTTTCTCAGATTTTGTCTATGGGCCCTATGTGAGCAGAATGCCCACACCAAAATGTTGGAGAAAATTGACATTTCCAACCATAAATAACATGAAGCTGAAGGGTATTTTTTACACAATATTAAATTTGACTGTGGCCACGTGCACATTTCAAGAACTGTCATTGCTGATGGCCAACTGTGCATTTATTTTTATTGGCATTATTTTCTCAGTGGCATCTATCCCGAGCACTCACTGTATGGAGAAGACTGGATATTTAGCACTCTGGAGAATGCGAGAAATGATTCCTGATTCTGGCGAGATAGTATTCATTATATGATGTACATAAAATGTACACATTCAATTATGTGAAAACTGTGTATGTGCAAAGAATGGAGTAGATACACTGCCAACAAGCTATTGTGAGTCCTGAATAGACTTCAGATAGTGAATGGTACTGTGCTACCTTCGACAAAGACTAATTCTAGCCTTAATCTAACAGCCAGCAAATTACAATTGATTTTTAAGTAATATGGCAATATTAGAAAAGGGACAGGAAATCGTCTCTATATTACTTTGAAATTTCCCTGGCTCCTTAAAAACATTCAGCGTTGCAGGAAAAATATTAACTAAAGCAAGACAAAAGTTGAATTGGGGTTCGAGTGCCAAATGTGACTCTAATTTAAGTGGAATAAGATACAACATGTTTTTTAAACACTTCAGTAATAGAGCTGTGTTCTGCTGGAAGCGGCAGAAAGGCAAATTGCAGGCAGGCACAGAAGTAGAAACTACTGAAGGGAACCAGAGGTCTGTAAGGCGAAAGGTGCCTCAGCCTTCACTGTGGCCCCGGCTGGGCAGTGGCTCTATGTTAAGGACGGCTCAGCTCGCCTTGGCTTCCAGCAAGGACCACTCCCCGGGACCCAGATACCAGCGGGAGGAAAATCAAGAGGAAACGCCGGGCAAGATCCAAATAACATCTAATCCTATGTTAGGGAAAGAGACGGAATTAGTCTTAGTATTGGATTTTTACTCAGACTTAGTTTTTCGGCGACGCGCACACACAATATTCTGAGCAACTTTGCCAGGTCATATTCCTTATCTTTGGAAGCGCCAGAGCAGCTCCTCGTCACCAAGCTCTGAGAACCAGCTAAATCACGAAACTCCATTTCTCGGAGAGGACTGAGGCGAGCGGAGGAGGTGAACAGGAAGCCTCCGGGGCAGTGGGGAGCAGTGCGGGGAGGGCGGTGCGGGCACAGGGAGGGGACGGAGCGGGAGGACAGGTCTGACTCCTGACTGGCTGGAGTGGTTTTGGAGAAAGTCAGTGCTCCGCTCGCCAGTCGGGAGCTGTCCAACTTTTCAGCAGCTCTGGGATCGGGGTTCGCGTGTCTGGACCCAGGCGGTGGCCACCGCTGCCGCCGCCTCTGCTGCTTCTGCAGCTCGAGCAGCTAACGATCGCTGCTCTGGCTGCCCGCGCCCGAAGGAAGGAAGGGAAGAAGAAACGGAGGTGGGACCAGCCGCTGGCTGAGCCGCGCACCGCGCGCCCTAATCTTGGTGACTCCAGGAGCCCAAGAGCGCGTCTCTGCTATACCCACTGCTGAGCCAGCCCTGGTGTGCTGTGACCCGCCCCCCCCCCCAACCCTTGCTGGCGGAGCCCCCTCTTGGTAGCCCCAAGCCTCTGGTGGCTTCAAGTGGGAAGCTGAGCTCAGCCTCTGCGCGGCTCCATAAGCTGCGGCGGCGGCGGTAGAATCGGGAAAGCGCTCCGGCCAGCGCGGTGAACCCTGGCTGGGCAGCCGGGCGCGGAGCGGCGGACAGGGATGGAGGCAGAGGGCAGCAGCGTGCCGGCCCGGGCGGGCAGCGCTGAGGGCAGCGACAGCGCCGGCGGGGCCACGCTCAAAGCCCCCAAGCATCTTTGGAGGCAAGAGCAGCACCACCAGTACCCGCTCCGGCAGCCCCAGTTCCGCCTCCTGCATCCCCATCACCACCTGCCCCCGCCGCCGCCACCTTCGCCCCAGCCCCAGCCCCAGTGCCCGCTGCAGCCGCCGCCGCCGCCCCCCCTGCCGCCACCTCCGCCGCCTCCCGGGGCTGCCCGCGGCCGCTACGCCTCTAGCGGGGCCGGCCGCGTCCGGCACCGCGGCTACTCGGACACTGAGCGCTACCTGTACTGCCGTGCCATGGACCGCACCTCTTATGCAGTGGAGACCGGCCACCGGCCCGGCCTGAAGAAATCTAGGATGTCCTGGCCCTCCTCGTTCCAGGGACTCAGGCGGTGAGTGAAGAGCGCCCCCTCCCCCATTCAGGCAAAGGGTCATATCCCCTCTTCTCAAATTCTCCTGGCTGATCTCTTTATCATCATTAATCCTGCACCAAGTGTCAAATTCTACTCTGGAAATTGGGGGAGGGCAAGCAGGGGCGTGTCTGTCTTTGCTTCGGATTATATGATTCAGGTGTGTGTAAGAGACCCTGAAAGTACTGCATAAATGTTAACTGGGGATGTGTGTGCGCGCATGTGTGTGTGTGCGCGCGCGCGTTCTTGCTAGTTATCCGTGCCACCCACCAGCCCTCTCCCCACCCACTTCCATCCCACCCTTGCGAGTGAGACTAAACAGGCAATTCCAGTTTGCTCCGGGTGGAGGAGGAGAAAGAGTGACGGTGATGCAGGGATTTGAGCAAAGACTTGAGCAGAGAAAGCACCCAGTAATCGGTCCATTTGCCTCTGAGGCAGGAGGAGTTATCCGGCAGATCTGAAAGGGGGAGGGCAGGTGGGAAGGAGCAGGTGAGATAGTTTGATCCCAGGGCTGCAGCTAAAAGCCTGAGAGCAACTCGAGTTTCTCTTTGTCAAGTGAGAAGTAAATTGAACAGCAAAAGGGGAGAACAAACACGTGGGTGACTTGGAGAGTTTGGAGCAAAATGTTCAGCAATCCTTCCCAGAGAGAAGGGCGGGATGGAAGGAGGGAGGATTCTGGTGGGAGTTGCACTGTGTCGCTGTGTGGGAGCTTTGAATCCAGAGTGTGTGTGCATCAGTCCTCACTTCAAAATCCCAGGGAGAAAGCACCTTGTTTTGTCAGCAGGCAAGAGGTAGAGATTTGATTATCTTAAAAGAAAGTGCTCCGAAAGACGGCAGGGAAGCCGCATGTCAGACTGGAGTTTTAACAGAAGCCACTGCTGCTTTTCCAAGGAAATGTGTAGTGTAAAACCAGTTACAGCTGCTTTGAGGAGTCAGCTCCTGACTCTTAACTTGAGAATGGAGGTGGATGATGGGCCCTCATTTGGTTCCTTTCCTGGTAACCCAGAAACTGCTCCTTTCTTCCCTGTCCATGCCAGGAATCTGCTCCCGCCATAAGCACACAACAATGATTTCAGGAGCTACCAATCCTTAGCATACCTGATGGCAAAGCAGAGCTGTGACTAGCTAACCTTATACGTGGCAAACACTGACGCCCTGCATGTCCACATTCATGTATCTGGATGGAGGCTAATTAAATTATAAATCAGGTCTGGGTGTGGAAACAGGAAACCTGGGGCTGGGATTGTTTGTCCAACTCTGATGGACAGTAGGTTAGATTTATTGAAAATCACGGTGGCGTTCAAATGAGTATTGACCTGAGTTTGTGTGTGTGCATGAATGTGAGCATGTCTCTCTGTGTTCTATATGCTCTGAACAAGAAAATCCAGCCAAAGAGAAAATACCAAGCCTGATTCGTACACATCCCATCAGCTTGTACATCTGCTCTTAGCCCTTTGCTTCCTCACACCCCAGGTACCTTATGGATGATGCCCTCATGCCTGTCGGATGCAAAAAATGAGACCTGTAGTTAATAATCTCAATTCAATCAATTTAAACTTTGATGATCAGCATGGTTTGAAGAAATTTATAAATTAACATATGAGTTTAATTTTTACAGCTCAGACTGCTAAAAATGCAGTTTTACCCTTTGCTGGAAGAAGTGGTTGTCTTCCCCTCTGGTTGAATATTATACTACATGGGTTCCCAATGGTAGAAAAAGCAAGTATGACACTTCATATGTTTGACCTATGAATACCTAGAAAAACTTTGTATCATGCTGAACTCTTAACGAATATTAAATAAGAGTTCTAGATGAATCTATGGGTTGATTAATTTGGTAGAGGCACTTAATTGACTTCATTTTTTTTTTTAATAAAATAGACTATATCCCAGAGGGTGGAGGAGAGAAAAGTAAGCTAATTGGAAACAGAGTATTGCATCATTGATTTGAATTTATTTTTTGCCATGCTTTCTACACTGATTAATTGTTCTATTTGAAATTCCTTAGTTGAATTGTTCACAGGAAAATTAAGATGTATAATATTTACACATAGCTTCTAGGGTGGCTCATCTGATAGATCATTGTCATTCTATTTAAAGATCCTTAGATCTGTGGATCTCTGGCATATTTCCCCCATGCTCACATATTGCATGTCATGCTTTTCCTTAATAGAGTTCCTTTTGCAAATAAATGTATTTTCAAGGAGGGCATGGATATTAGTTTTCACTCTCTAAACAGAACAGTAACAATACTTGAAAATTATCTCAGAAATGTTATATTTATTAGCTGATTGGAATCCCATAACAATACTGCCATGGGGTGGTTTTATCTCCATTTTATAGATAAGAACACTGAGCCCTAGAGGATGTGAGTGATTTGTTTAGCATCACTTAGGCTATGAGTGCTACAGCTAAGACAAAAACCCTGCTCTCCTGCTTCAACAAAGATAGTGGGCCTCCTAAAATAACTGTGGGCAGAATCTGGGCAGGTTGGCAGCATCAAGAATTATGTGAAACCATACATCAAGTTTCTATTGATTGATACCACAGGACTTAAAGCCAGAATGAACCAAAAGAGAGAGATGGTTTAAATCTAAATCTATTTTTTAAATGATATCAAATAGATAATCACAATCTTCTTCAAGCAAGGAGAGAGTTTACCTTTAGAAATGCTGAACCATATAAACTGAAGTTACTGATCTCTATAGAGCAAACCGGTGCATTTGGTGGCTGTGTGCAATGCGTATCATAAAATTTCTCAAACAGTGGTCAGGGAATGAGAGCTAATTAGAACACGTCAGGTCATCTTGAGTGTTCTAAAAAGGGATAAAAGGGAGGGAGGTCTGTGCACACATGCAGGACAGCGCACACCACTATCCAAATGGGGGCTTTAAATTGCCTGTCAAGTTCACGTCTCTGAAAAAGCCTCATGAGTGGATGGATGAATGATTCGCTATGGATTATCAAGAAAGATACATCTTTTAAAAAGCTATTTCTAGCGTGTACAGTAGCATTTCCAGATACGATTCTTAGCTTTGACTGAAATTACAAAAATTAGTTACAGTTTATGAAGCCATGGGAGGGAGGAATCTCAGTTTAACAAAGAAATTTATGTAAACAGGAAGAAGGCAATCCTCAGACATTTTTCTGGTGAATTTTTTTGAGTCCTTGGAAAGTGTGAATATGTAAAGTGAATTTTGAGTTGAAGTGTACCTGTGTAATAAGCTGAACTCCTTTTTTAATCTCAACACAGAAGAAATGTGAAAGAATAAAGTTATCAGAAGAACAAGTTTCTATATTACCAAAAGAGCTAAGTGAAATATTAAAAAAAAAATTTTAAACGTATATATCAGATTAATCATTTCAACCAATAGTTTCTCGAAATGTAACAAGCATTTAACTGAATTGAAATATGATTTAATAATTTATTGGAGTTCCCTGTGTACGACAAAATGTTATCCTTATCAGAAAATGTGTTTTTCAAAATATGAAGGAACTGTATATCCTCAATAATAAATTAAGGCTGAGAATTCAACTAGCTTAGGTGATTCTTTGATATTACAAAATGATTGAGCTGTATCAAGAAGGTGACATTTGATTTAGGTATTTTAGAAATAAAAGAACTAGAAACTATTATCACACAAGAATGTAAATCCCATGTGTATTATAAAATACTTATTTGCTATTGACCTTTGAAATATATTAACATGATATGGTAAAGGAAAAATATATTGTTGAAATATAAATCAGGTTTTAACTTATTTACTCTGAGTTATAAAGGATATATCTTCATTGCTTTTATTGATTTTGTCAAGGTTTTTTAGTGTAGCTTTTTTCTTCATTGAAGGATATGATGGCAATCTAAGTTCATGATACTGATGCAAAATTTGAATTTCACATTACCAGAATGATTAAAATGTGGGTCATTCAAGCAGTCATATCAGTGAGTCTAAGACTTAGAAAACGAGGGGAGGGAGGAGGATGGGTGGCGGGAGGGTGATTGGTGGGATCGCGCCTATGGTTCATCTTACAAGGGTACATGTGAATCTCTCTAAATGTAGAATATGGATGTCTTAACACAGTAACTAAGAGAATGACATGAAGGCTATGTTAACCAGTTTGATGAAAATATTTCAAATTGTATGTGAAAATACCACACTGTAGCCCAGAACTGCATTAATGTACATAGTTATCATTTAATAAAAAAAAGAAAAGCATCTGCTCTGCTCATGATATATCCATATATATGTGTGTGTGTGTAAATGCATGAATATCTATCTATCTATCTTTCTCTTTTCTGACTCAGCAGCTCTCTGGCTAGGAGTGGAATTCTTTGCCTGTCTGCATGCACACACAGGCACATACACTCACATACGTATATGTAGGTATACTCTATATACTACACTATACCAGATATTACAGCACTATACTACATGTATACATACATGTACACATGCATAACTCACTGTTGGCATCATATTAAGCCACTATACTGCTAATACTGTAGTGGGCATGTAATGGTTAAATTGTCTTGTCTTTGGCATACATTACTCATGGATGACAACGCTATGTTGCCCAGAGTAGGGAGCCAACACGTGCATGGACAGTGGTTGCTCACAGATGCTCAGGATCAGAGAAATCCCAGTCATCCCTGGGTTCCCAAATAAAGCAGGAGGTCAGTATCTTGCTGTATGTACTAGAGAAGCAAAGCCTCTGTAAAGATTATAGTGCAAGAGAATGTTACTTAGTGGCAGATGCAGAAACTGAAGATTGTTTCCAAATAATAAGCAGAGACCCTGAAATAATACATGGGTAGAACTCCTGCTCTGTTTCAAATATTACATGTGCTCCGGTGGTTAACCTTGGCACAATGCTGTCTCATGGGTGAGCCCACATTTCAGAGATGGGAAAATAGATGTGAAGTGGACTTCGGGTAACAACTTGTCAGAGGGAGATCAAAGACTCAACGCTAGGTTGTGTGGTTCCACAAGTCTGGAATCATCACAGTGTACTGCCCGTGATGCGTTAGCACAGAGTAGAAAGAGACAGGCTTTCTCTGATTTGTTAAAGGGGGCCAGGAAGGTTATAAAATGGAAGGGAAACCCAAAGCAGGAAATTATCACAATGGAGAGCTCACAGAAAAACTCCTACAAGAATTTTCATAGCACCTTTATCGGCAATGGTCATAAACTGGAAACAACACAAATGCCTATCAATAGATAAAGGCATAAAGCAAGATCCCCCAAATGATGTTTGTTGTATGATTATCATTACGTAGAACTCTCAAAAGTGCAAACTAATCTGTAGTGACAGAGAGCAGGTGAGTGTTTGCCCTGTGGAGGAAGGAGAGGCAGGTGTGGGGGGCGAGGATACATAGTAGAAAATGAGAGAATCTTTGGAGGAAGGGATGTGCTTATTTTCTTGATCATGGTGACGGTTTTACAGGTGTAGATACTTGTAAAAACTTACAAAATTGTACATATTAAATATATACAGTTTAGGGTGGTGCCTGTGGCTCAAAGGAGTAAGGCGCCAGCCCCATATGCCAGAGGTGGCGGGTTCAAACCCAGCCCTGGCCAAAAACTGCAAATATATTATTGTTTGAATAAAAGTTTCAATAAGGAGTTTCAAAAAAAACTGCCAGGTACAGTGGCTCACACTGGTAATCCTAGCACTCTGGGAGGCCAAGCCAGGAGGATCATTTGAGATCTGGAGTTCGAGACCAGCCTCAGCAAGAGCAAGACTCCATCTCAACTAAAAACAGAAAATTAGCCAAGTATGGTGGCAGCTACTCAGGGGGCTGAGGCAAGAGGATTGATTGAGCCCAGGAGTTTGACGTTGCTGTGATCTAGGCTGATGCCACAACACTCTGCCTGGTTGGCAGAGTAAATCCTTGTCTCAAAAAACAAACGAATAGACTACAACAACAAACCCAGGTATTTTTAAAAAATTTATCTCTATAAAGGTTCCAGAGCGTTGTCAGGTCACTAATGAGGAAGAACTTGGACTGATATTTGAATCCACTGAACATCCTGTAAATGACCTCTCTTGTGGTCATTTTAGAAATGCACACATTTGAAGAACTTCTTTCAGCTCTCATCTCAGATATTGATTTTGCTCTAAACAGGGATTCTAAGAGTCTGCTTTCCAGAGCCGTCAAGACCCTTTTATCAGTGATTCCTGATTTAGGTTGCTGTCATTCTAAGTTTTGGTCACTCTACACATTGCAGCTGACTGGAAAGAAAAAAAGTTGCTGTCCTCAAGGAACTTCCACTTTATGACAATTAGCCTTAAACTTGTGATAACTGACCCCCCTGATTAGGAAATGAGAACTAATTCTGTCACATCCTGAGACCAAAATGCTCCAAGTTTGTAAGAGACATAGAATGGTCTTCACATATCCTATCCAGCAACATGTTGTTTGAGACTGAAGTGACAGGACAATCTATAGAGACACTCAGTAAGATTTATAAAAGGGATTAGCATATGATAAATAAAACAGCACCTATGGCCCCACTAGGGAGACCACGTAGGGGTGATCACACTGTTTCTGGACATAAACTGCTCAGTAGTTAAGTCAGGAAGAAATCTCTTTCTCCTGTTACCAGGGCAAGGTATTTTCAGTTTCCCTTTCCAAGTCTGGCCTTGGCAGTCAGCAGATCCTACTCTGTGACCCATCCTCAGCCTCTGTAAGCAGCAGAAAAGAGAAAGTGACTGTAATCAAGCTGGCAGAGCTGTTCCAAGCTTGAATTTACCCAAGAGGATCTTCAGAAAGGGCAGAAAGAAAGCCAAGGTATGCAAATAAAGCCAGGCAGGGGGAAAGATTAAATGTTGCTATTTGAATGCATAAACCTCTTCATGTTTAATAAGTACGTACGGATCTGGGAAAGAAAAGTTAAAAAAAAATAGTTATAAAAAGAATCCCATGTGGGTCCCTTGGACACTGAGGCCAGCCCTGGTCTCTGTATTCATAGTAGTACAGGGGCCCTTGTTTTGGTTTCTGGCACAGTAGCCTCGTTTTTCCAGGCATGGACTGCTAATTTGCACTCTTTTACTGCCCACTATCTACCAACACCCTACTGTATTATGACCCCGGTGGTCTATTCCTTGCTCCCAGGATTAGGAATAGGCACATGACTCAGACCTACACACTCAGTTGTCCCACAACTAGTCAATTCCCTAACTCTGATGAATCACGGGTGGACATGTGACTCAGGTTGGTCCAAAGAGACTCAGTTGTCACAATTTGTTTCTAGAATTATTGAGAAGAAGAAGCTGTCTTCCCATGGGAGTTGGTGTCTGAGCTGGTGGGAGTGGTGGGCACCTTGCTACCATAAGGGGGCGCCTTTGTGTAGGAAGGCAGAGTACAGCAGTGGCGGGAAGCTGAATCTTGATGACATTTGAGTTCCCAGATGGTCTCATACTTGCAGCTAACATATCTCTGGAGTTTTTAGGTACTGTTCCAACAAATCATCTTTCATTGGAGTATTAGGCCATTTTAAGTCAGGCCACTTTCTCAACTGATGGAATCCTAATGGATATATTTCTCAAGTCCTCTTTAGAATTCATCCCTGAACCTCAGCCTTCCTAGCTGGCATTCTGCTCCTTGATTCTGAGGATTACTCCAAACTTCTAACTTGTCCCTTTAGACCAGTGTTTCTCAATGGACAGTGATCTTGCTTCCCAAAGAACATACAGCAATATCTGGAGATGTTTTTGGCTAAGTACAGGATATAGGCTAGTGGTGCTGCTGAAGATTCTGCACTACCCAGGACAGTCATACACGACAAAGAACTATCCAGCCAAATGTCAACAGTGCTGCTGTTGAGACACTGTTCCTTAGGTCTTATAATCACACTGTTTCAACGGCACTGACAACATCCACCATTCGTTCTCCTTTCATTCAATGGCTGTTCATTAGGTACCTCTGCCAAGCATGGTAGTGATGCCTGGGGATGCAGCGATAGTCAGACCACAGTCCTTGCTGTCAGAGAACTCAGAGATGTGTGTGACTCAACTGGTCTTATCCTCTTACTGCTTGCCTCAGCTGTCCTTCTCGAACCTCTGATCCGCCCTGGGACACTGTGTAGTCTCTGGATGCTGGCCACCTTGAGACATCTAAAATAGTACCCAAGGTCTATTCTATTTCTTCCTGAATAGGATCATGACAAATACTTGTAACATTCATCATCTCTTTGCCTTTAGCATAGCAATGTGTTGTCACTAGTAATGGCAGTAGAGGATTTTGCCTGGGCGAAAGAAACTTAAACTTTTCCAGCCTTTCTTTTTAATTAATTAATTAATTAATTTTGCCATCATGAAAATTTCTCTCTGGAGAAGCAGCAGAACATAATTGTGTGTTTTTGGCTCCCTGATTTGGTAAATAATGGATGCCAAGTGAAAGGAGACCATTTACAAGAGTAGGGGAAGCCAATGCAAGTCCGGTGTTCTGTCTAGAGTATTCATAGTATATAATTTTGGAAAACTGCTTGCTAATGTCTTGTGAGTAACCTATCTATGTGTCCCTTCAGGAATAGAATGTCAGTAGTGTACTTCAGATCTCAGGAATTCAATCTAAAGAATTGGATTTGTGTGTGAACAAGGAGCAGGGGAAGAATTACAGGAGTACATGTTTTTTTTTTTTTTTTTCTTAGTGAATCAGATGGACAAAACAGGTACTCTGCTGTGCTTTGTGATTGCTGTTTTGAAAATGCGGTCACATATTTTTAGCCTGCAAAACTTCAGTTTTGACACGTTTCCTCATGGGGACGCACTGCAGCTGCTGACAGAAGGGAAGCCCCAGCACTGCTTTCTCGAGATGTGACAGCAGGGGAGGAAAGCCCTCTTGAATTCTAGCCACGATAATCCCAGAGTTTACATGGTCACAGACTATAGCTTTGCAAAGTTATTTTTTAAACATAAAACAAAGGTGCCCTGGGGTCAGGCTGGCTTCCCCAGGAAGGAGCAGGCAGAGAAGATGGAGGTGATGAAGGAGGGAAGGCAGTGATCTAATAAAGGCAAGTCAGAGCCCAGCTCCTTCAGAGCAACGTGTTTATAATTTATAATCGGAGGTGGCCGGAGGCATGACCCCACTGGCTTTCTTAATTTGTCATTGTTAAATAGCTCTATATTCAGTGAAACCAGGGACATAGTTCAGCCTTCCATGGCTTCTGCAGAGTTAGAGAGTGGTAGGGAAAGTGGTCTCCACAGGACTTTTAGCCAGATCATTTGTCAGGAGCAGAAATGGGATGTGCCATTGCTTTTATCATGTGTGAACTCCAAGTGTTGCCAGATTAAAAATACATTGCCTTTCTTTTCTTTCTTTTAACTTTGTGCTAGTATACAGAAGGTTGTTAAAATGGAGTCCATGCTGGGCACCATGGCTTACACCTGTAATCCCAGCATTTTGGAAGGCCAAGGCAGGAAAGATCACTTGAAACTGGGCATTTGAGAATAGTCTGGATAATAGTGAGACCATATCACTACAAAATATTTAACAACTGCCAAAGCTTGATGGTCTACGCTTATAGCCCCGACTATTTGGAAGGCTGAGGCAGGAAGATCACTTGGGCCTAGGAGTTCAAAGTTGCAGGAAGTTATGATTAAGCCACTCTACTCCAGCCTGGGTGACAGAGGGAGACCCTATTTCTAAAAGCAACCAAATAAATAAATAAATGAATAACATGGATTACAATTTTCTCTTTGCATGCAGAACTCTAATGAAGGTGTCTAAGCTATGAAAGGCACAAATAATGACTAAAATGTATTCCACACTTGCCAAACACTTGTGCATGCTATATCCATTATCCAATTTATCCTCTGTGGAAATGATGCGATTATTATTTTCATTTTGTTGGTGCAAATGCAATGTCTTTGGTTTAATTCACTACTGCAGCTCTCCCAGAATAGTGCCTATAATTTAGGGGATATCCAATGAATATTTGCTGAATAATTAAACAAATAAATTATAATACAAGAAAGATGAAGTAAGTGTTCCTCCTACTTCTCATGATGGTGGAATGCCTTGCTGCCTTTCAACTGAGGACAACTGAATGAATGAAACATTGAAAAAGTAATCTGTTGGAAGGTAAAAACAGATAGTGCTCAAACTGCACCCCCCCCCCCGAAATCATAAAGAGATAGAATTCCAAATGGAAGGGAGGCATAGGGACAGAAGACCAAAATCGGTGCATTCTTTTCCCCTTGAGGGAAATACCTTCCAAAGCAGGGACACAAAGCCTGAGAAGCTGAGAAGAGCTTTCAGAAATATTACAAGGCTGAGGTACAAATGTATGAGCTCATTGCTTACTAAACGAAGAATTCCTACAAATACCCCAAAGATGCTGAGTTTCTGCAGACCTGACTCAGTTCCATTTCTACTACGCTCTAGCTGGGCATTTGAGTCTACGTTGGTTTTCTTTCGGTGGCTGTTAATAAACTTACTGAAGCATCATCAGCGTATACCTTGAATTAACACAGAGTGAACACATACATTTAACACTGCCTATAGTAAGAAATAGAACCCCCAGAAACCTCTCTCATGCCCCCTTTTCCCAAAATAATCACTACCCTGACCTCTAAGACTATAGACTAATTTTCCTGTTGTTTAGCTTTATATAAATGTTTGGCTTTTTAAAAACACACTTTTAATTTAAGAGATTCATGTACGTAGTATATTGCTGCATGTGGCCATATTTTTGTTGTTGTTGTTGTTGTTGTTGTTGAATATAAGATCTCTTCATGACTCAACATAAGGTGAATTTTGGTAAATATTCCATGGACCATTGAAAAGAATGCATATTCTGCAAGTGTTGGGTACAATATTCAATATTCATCATCTAGGTCAATTTTGTCAATCTTCTCTCTTCTTACTGATTTTTGTGGGAATTTTCTATCAATCACTGATAATCATGCACTACTCTTTCATATTTTGAGTTAGAAGGATCTTAGAAACCACCTAGTTTACTTTTCTAATTTTATAGATTATAAACCAAGGTAAAGAGAAGGAAACAGATGGACTGTGTGTTGACCAAATAAATACCACGTGCAGGCAATGGCTGAGGCTCTCTACACAGAGAGAGTTGTCTCATTAAATTTTCACAAGAACACCATGAGCTAGATAAGTTCTCCAACATTTGAAGAAAAATGCGACTTCGAGGTTGAGTAACTTGCATGGATCTCTTGGGATGGTAAAATGTACCATATCATAGAGCTCAATACCTTGCCTGTTTATTCTCAGACCCTTGGATTTATTGCCAGTCGTTCCACCGGCATTAATTCAGGGTCTTCCAGCACTGCTCAAGATTTCAGGAGCTGGGACATACATCAAGATTAAAAGAAAAAAAAAAGCCATGCCCATTTTTATCCTGCAAAATTCATGGGCATATCAATGTGTAAATGAACAACTATGACTCCTACCCAAAGCAAAGCTTCTTGTGTTGTACACAACAGTTTGAATTTTATCTGGAAAGCACTGGGGAAATCTTATAGAATTTTTGCCAAGCATTAATTCCAGCAAAAGTTGATGGTAGCCTAAATTGTGCTCATGGCAGTGGAGATTGAGATCAGGGTATAGACCCAAGACAGGTATAGGAAGCACTTCTGGGCGTAAGTAGCACAGTGCTTGTTTTCATCTTTGCAGTCACCAGTGTAGATATGTCCTCTCCGGACATGTGTTTCTTGTCACTGGGAAATCTATGCAGATTAAAGCTATTTTGCGTAATACATTTGTAGATTCTTAGTAGCCCTAACTACTCAGAGCTATTCTCCCCTGTGGTAAAACAATGACCCAGGAACTATAACAAGAGCGTCTGAGAATAGAGCAAATTTAGGCACAAAAAAGGGGCTTTAGGTGGGGGCACACCTCTCATCCCTGATCCCCGCTTTCCCACCAAAATTCCAAATAGTTAGGGAAGGTTGCCTCATGTTCAAATGTGGCTGCCAATTCTTGGCTGCTAAGTGCGTGACCATCTGTGAGTTTTTTGTTTTTTTCTCTTCTTTGAGAGATGTGAAGATTCTCCTGTATTCCTGGGAGCAGAGCATTTCTGAATAGACCAGGGAGATACCTGTGAGTTCCCCTTTGTCTTATCTGCAATAAGATTGAGTTGTGTACCCTCTCTGGCTTCAGGGAGAATTTCCCTTTGGGAGCCACTAGGCCTTTGTGTACCTAGCAACTTATCCATATTTCAGCTCACACCCAGCAAATAGGGATCATGGTAAAATACCGTCTCCCTTTTTTATTCCAGTAAGAGCATAATTTAAAATTGTGGGGTTTTGGATGATGTAAAGCTATGAACATTACCATTAGCGTTCATACTTACTCTGTTAGTGTAATGCCCTTCGTGCTTTTGAAGTGTTTGTGTTTATACAAAATGCCTCCATTCTGTTACATTTTAATATATATAGCTCTGTCTCCTAGCTTTGCAGTTATGTCTTGGGAATGATGTTAAATCTTTTACTTTTAAACTAATATCCTGTGGATCACAACAGGGCCACACTTGTATCCCCTTCTGAGTAATGCATGGGTTTTGTGATAGCTGCGACCTCCGCAGGTTTCACTGAGTGAAACACTGAAACCTGTCTTAGTGATTCTGAGGTAGGTGGCAGCATGCACCAGGTGACCTTTCAAAATAAAGGATACATTTCTGAAGGCACTCTTTGTCCAGGTTTGCAGTGAATTCTATCTACTTGATTAATCTTGTAATTTCTTTTTCAGGTTTTTAGAATTGTTCCTAACTTCTGCTTTACTTTTGAAATATTAGATATTCAGAGTCCCAAAATTTTAGGTATCTTGGTATGAGGTGGTATTTTTTCTCCCTTAATGCCCTTTCCCTCTTTTAAATTCAGCTTCTTTATTTCCTTGGATAGGCACAGATATATTCATGGTTAATTTAGGATAGATCAAATGTCTAAAAGTGATAGTGTTGGAGACTAGGATGATGATTTGAACAATGGTACCTGACCTTTCAGAACATGACAGATATCAAATATTAGGAAAGCAAATATTAGGATACCTAGTACAAAGTTCAAAATGACACATTTGATACTCGTTTTCCCATGCTTGTGATACTTTACTAAGAAGAATGTTCTTCAACTCCATCCAGGTAAATACAAAAGATGTAAAGTCTCCACTTGTTTATGGCTCAATGGTATTCCGTGGTATACATACACCATAGTTTACTAAGAGCGGGATTATAAAGCTCTTGCCTAATGGCACAATATGAGAATATACAGGACACCGTCTGGGTGAAGGGCTCAACTACAACTTGACCTTCATGTAACAAATGCAAACAATGTAACCTAATTGTGTGTGCCCTCATATTAATCTTAAATCAAAAAAATCAAAATGACAGAGGTAATTGCAACTTTGCAGCATCTAAGAAAACATTCGCACTATTCATTTTGTCATCTTTTAATTTCAGACTGTTTTAAAACAGAACTACTTGTTGCCTCAATGTCAGGCTCTTAAACTATGTGCTTAGAAGATGAACCACAGTGTTCCAGGAGACACAGTCTTGAAAGTTTGGGTGCCTCTGCCTCTTACTTCAACATCATAGCCATCATGCATGTGCCCAGAAGAAATACAAATAGAATTTTATTTGTTGATCAAAAGAGCAATGTGTGAGTGAAATCTCTTACTGAAGTATTATATGGAGTATTGCTGTTGACTATGGTTAATTCTGTGGGAAAATCTACAGTTGGCTATAAATTCTTATTGTTAACTGCTGTAACTCATATCCTCCCACTGTTCTAATTATTAATAGTAGATCTTGTTCATTTTCACAGATGAAAGAAAGGGAATGAGGGAAAAAAATGAGCTCCTGACCTTATTTTAAGAAACAAGACACAACAGATATTATGTGCTTAATAGGTCATAGCCTTGTAATGTGTATATATCATTTAAAATGGCTCACGCCTGTAATCTCAGCACTGTGGGAGGCTGCAGAGGGAGAATTGCTTGAGCTCAGGAGGTTGAGACTTGCTTGAGTGAGAGTGAGACCTCGTCTCATAAAAAAATGAACAATGTAGCCTGGCAATGCAGTGAGCACCTGTAATCACAATGGCTTCCGGAGGCTGAGGCAGTGGGGATGCCCATAGCCTGAGTCTGAGGTTGCAGTGAGCTGTGACACTACTGTACTCTGCTCAGGGCATAGGATGGGACTCTGTCTCAACAACAACAACAACAACAACAACAACAAAAGCAAAGAAATAAAAATAAAAATAAATAAGCAAGGAAATAAAAAAAAAGCAGTGTGCACATGACGAGCACCATCTTATTTTATTTTGTTTTTCAATAAATATTATGTCCTGGAGTGAGGTCCATTTTACTCATGCAGCATTATATTTTTTTAAAAAATCGAATACTATTGCTTTTTATTGCAATATCTGATTTACTTAATCAGACCCCAAATAGCTAGCATCTATGTTTTTGCCACTGCAAATAACACTGCAAGGTATGTTTGTATATACATTTACAGTCTACATGGTACTTATAAAGGTAACATCTGAATTCCTTCATGTCCTATAATACTCTCCTAGCTACTTCATAGGTAACAGAGGAGAAACTGAGATAGTCAATGTTAAGCCCCCACTCACATCCATATCATTGTAACCTGCACCTTCTTCGTTATTTTCCATTAATACCTCTCTACTTAAAATTCCCCTTCACATGCCATACTGGTTGCTAGCTTTCTGGAGTGCTTCCCTGCATTAAACACCTAACAAACTTCAATTCATCTTTTAAAGCCCTTTCACACATCACCACTCCTGTGAAAACATCTTCCTGCCACTACAGAGTTAATCACCCCTCTCCTCCCTTTCTTGTCAGTGCCTTCTATAGTGCACACACTTGTATTACTGCCCAAAAGACACTTTAATATAATTATGTGTGGGTGTGTCTGTCTTCCCTATTGGACTCTGAGATCCTGGCAGGTTGGGACTATGATGTATCTGTATTCCCATCTTCAATGCTAAGTAGACTCATTCTTTTTGATAATTATCTATCTCTGTCCTTGACATAGTAGATCCTTAATTATCTTAGCTAAATGACAAGTGAAAATATTCTGAATGAATGTGGATGGATTTTAAAAAGAAAAAAACATTTGTGGCCTGGAGTCAATTGCTGGATGCAGATTTTGAGGGGATGATGGGAAATTCTTGCGGTAGAAAAGGCCCCTTGGCACGGTGCTGCTGTTAGCTTTTCTTCCTGCCTACTCTGTGAGTTTTTGGCATTCTGTTTTCTCTGACATTCTGTAGCTTGTTGGCATTGTGACTTTGGATGTTTTGTTAAGCTATTCAGAAATTTTCAAGTTTCAAGGAAACACAATAAAGTTTATAGAAGGAATAGGATTGACACCAAATTTAAAAAATCTTGGACAAGAAAGAGTGACCAAAAAAGGCTTCGTAGATCTAAAAATATTTATATGTAATGAGGTTTGAAAAGGAACATGTGTCTGTATGAAATTACCCAGGGGAAATCCTTGTTCTACATTTCCTTTGAACATAGTTTAAATATAGTTAAATATAGTTTAAATCTATTAGACCAGAAACAAATGATTTCTGCTCTCAAAATATGTGTCAAAGTCTCATTTTTAATTTTTTTAGTATAATTCCCTCTATATACAACCAGTATTATAAAATAATATTCTGAATGACTAATTTTTTTTTTTTAAACTAGCTCTCTCACCTGGGAGACTGTGGGACTTTCATGCTGTAAGGACAACAGGTGTTTGTGGTGTCAATGGGGGATTGAGGGAATCTTGTTACCTTTTACACACAGTAGGAAGTGCCTCCTGACTCTAGGCAGATCTAATCTGAGTGGGGGATATGGGGCTGCCAAGGTTGGGTCCTCCACACTGCCCTCTTGAACTTCTGATAGGTGTGTTTCTATTCCCTCACTGTATTCCATCACTCTATCTTAGACACTGGAGTCAAATCATAGCTATTTATTCATTGCCTTGGTTCCCTCTTGTGGTGAGGATGAATGTCAGGTGTCAGTTACATTGTTCCTAGGCTTATAGGTTCTTTAACGATAGGTCTCTGCCTCCTTTCAGCTCCAGGTGGTGTGTTCAGCCCAGGGTCATCTCAGCTCTAGTTAACAGGTCTGTTCTTCCCAAATGAAGGAGGCCCCAAAGAGGATATCCTGGGGATTGGGAAGGCTGCATAAAGGTTGGTGGCCAGGAGGCCTGTGGGGTGAACTTCCTATACTGTGTGCCACCTAACATGCACTCTGATTCAGTGTTTCCTCTGGCCAGGTAACAGAGCAGAGTTTCTTCCCTTTCATCTCTGGCTGTCTTTGGGGATATCTTTCTCTTTGTGCACTGGGGATGCATCCCATATGTGAAGGCAGGAACAGATCTCCTGGCAGGGAAGCCAAAATGGGGGGAAGCTGGTTATCCATATCGATTTCACTTTTTCCAGTACACGAGGTCTGACAATTATGCCATGAACTTGCCACCATATGTTTATGTTGACAACTACACAAACAACTCAGTAAGGTTTCATAATCTTGGTTGTGTTATGTCATGTCAAGTTGGTTGTGTTCATGTCAACATGTGGTAGTGTCTTGCTGAGTGGCATTTATTATTGCTATTGCCTCTTTTTGTGTGCCATTGTATGAGGGTCAGAGCTCAAATTAGAGCTACAAACACACATTTGTAAATTTCTTGTTAAATGGGCATGAGAGAAAGTGAAATCATGAAAATGTTAGTCCAAGTTTATGGGGATAATACCATGAAGAAAACAGCAGTGTACAAATGGATTAAACTTTTTTTTTTTTTGAGGGGAAAGTGTCTAAAGAGAGTTCAGGGCAGCCAGTAACAAGGAGAACTAATGAAAACATGACAAAATTTACCAAATTATGTGTCAATATTATTGACTAACTATGAGAAGCAAAGCAAACCCAGTAAACATTGATAGAAAAATAGGAAAATCCTAAGTGAAAATATTGGTCAACAACTCATGGCTCTTGCATCATGACAATGTGCCAGGTTACACAGCACTGTCTGTGATCAATAAACAAATAACTGCATTAGAACATCCTCCCTACTCACCTGATATGACCTCCAGTGACTTTTTTCTTTACCCAAAGGTAAAGGACATATTTAAAGGAAGACATTTTGATGACATTCAGGACATCAAGGGTAATAGCGACAGGGCCATTCCAGAAAGAGTTTCAAAATTGCTTTGAATGGTAGACAAGGCATTGGTATCAGTGCATAGCTTCCCAAGGTGGTATATTGGGGATAACCGTAGTGATATTTAGCAATGAGGTATGTAGCACTTTTTCTAGGGTTAGTTTACAAACTTAATTGTCAGAGAGTGGGGGAAAAATTGTCTATGCCTTTGATTCCAGGCATTATAGGGGGCATTGCAGGTGTGGAAATCTGATTCCTCATTTAGTGTTTGGAGTGTTTTCATTTCTTTGTGGCCCTGGGAACTGTCTCATCTTCATATTAGAGTTCTGGGATATTTCTAGTGATCATCTTGATGTTGTACATTTGTTGCTGGTTTTCTTTGTTGAAGAGTGAAGCCAGCTAGCTTGTGTGCTGCCACTTTAGAGCCCTGTGCTTTTCTGCTTATTTTAAAATTGGGTTGTTTTTGTTTTGTCAAATATTAGGACTTTATATATTCTAGGTGCTAGCCATTTATGAGATATATAATTTGCAAATTTTTCTACCATTTTCTACCATCCTATGCATTTCCTTTTATTCTATATAGTATCTTTTGATGCACAAAAGTTCTCAATTTCATGAAGTTCAATTTGTCTACTTTTCCTTTTGTTGCCTGTGCCTTTGGTGTCATATGCAAGAAATCACTGACAAATCTAATATCAGAAGGCTTTTGCCCTATATATTTTTCTAAGACTTCTAAAGTTTTAGGTTTTTGATTTATTATAAGTTTATTTTTGTATATGGTGTTAGGCAAGGGTTCAAATTTATTTTTCTGTATGTGAATATCCAGTTTTCTCAGTGCTATTTGTTGAAAAGACTGTCTTCTCACCGTTGAATGGTGTTGGAACCTTTGCCAAAAGGAAAGAGGGAGGGTATTTAGTGGGATTTCACCTCATATGGTGCAACAGCATATTTCAAAATAACTGAGTAAATTTTAAATGTCTCACCACAAAAAATAAGTAAGTGAGGTGATGGCTATGTTAATCCATTTGATTTAAGCATTCCACATTGTAGACCATAAATGTATATGGTTATGATTTTAATAAAAAATTAAATAAAAAAGTCATTTGACTAGGAATGTGAGGGTTTATTTCTGAGTTCTAGCCTATTCCATTTATCTATATATTTGTCTTTATACAACTACCATACTGTTTTGGTAACTATAGCTTTGTAGTAAGTTTATAGCATATTTTAAAATAAAAAGTATCAGTTTTTAGCTTTGTCATTTTTTGATAAACTTTAATTTTTAGAAATGTTTTAGGTTCACAGCAAAATTGAGGGTAATATACAGAAATTTCCCATGCATATGTAGCCCTACGTATACAAAACTTCCCCCAAACATATGTAGCCTCTCCCAATGTTAGCAATTCTTTTTTTTTACAAGACCGTTTTGGGTATTTGGGGTTGTTTGAGATTCCATGTAACTTTTAGAATGGGATTTTCTGTTTCATAAAAATATCATTGGGATTTTGATAAGGATTGCTTTGATTCTAAAGGTCACTTTGGCTAGTAGGAAATAAACTTAATACTAATTCTTCCAATTTACAAAACATATGCATTTATGTGTGTCTATGTCTTTTAAAATAATTTTCAGCTATGTTTTGTAGTTGTCGTTGTGCAAGTCCTTCCCTTCTTGGTATTTTATTTTTTATTCCTTTGTACTTTATTTTTGGCACTATTGTAAATTTCCTTTTCACATTGTTTATTGTTAGTGCATAGAAATGGAACTGATTTTTTAATGTTAACTTTGTATTTTGCTACATAGTTGAATGCATTTATTAGTTCTAACATTGTTTTGGTGGAATCTTTAGGATTTTCTGTATTTAAGATTATACCATCTGTGAGCAGATATAATTTTAGAGCTGCATATTTTTACATGTACATGAGACTTTACACATTGGTTATTTTATGATCTATCTTGGTCTTCTGTTGATGGACTTTTGGGTTGTTTGCAATTTTTTGCTTGTAGGGAATATAATGTAAATTTATCAGTTGGCATCAGTGAGAGTAGGAGTGTAATTACTGAATCAAGAAACATCTAATTTTAATTTTTGATAGATAAAAACAAATTGCTCCTCATAGAGAAAATACAAAATTATATGCCTCCCAGACATTAATAAGGATGCTTATGTCATTATTAATTAGGTATGTAACAAAATTTATAATTTTAGCAAACCTGAGCTGTAAAACCTATATTTCATACTCTTAGTTTGCATTTCTGTTTTTATAATAAATCAGTTATTTTTATCCAAACAGAGCATTTGTATTTTTTTAAAATTTAATTTATTGGTTCAGGTTTATTGAGGGTAAAAAGAATTAGGCAACACTGTTTGCATTTATTAGGGAGAGTCCATCTTATACTTATGTCCCACAGCCAAGAGGTGTGCCATGCACCATGATTCCCCACCCCCTCACTCCTCTCCCTTCCCACCTTCATTCCTCTGACCCCCACCTTGAATTGATTTGAGTTTTTTCTCTGATGTGCATGGCTTCATATTAGAATTGAGTACATTGGATTTTTGCTTCTGTATTCTTGTGATATTTACTGTATTAATCCAGATAAAGATGGAACACATTCTTCTTAGTAAAGTATCATTTGTATTTTTAAAATATTATTTATTAACCATATATTAAAAAAACTTTATTAGGGTATAATTTACGTTCCACAAAATTCATCCATTATAGGTGAACAATTCGAGGATTTTATTTGGTAAATTCATATTTGCAGCCATCACCATAATCCAGTTTTAGAATATTTCCAGCATCCCAAATTGCTATCTCCTTCCCATTTATAGGTAATTCCCCATCTCATGCTTGGCCCTAAGAGACCATTGATCTGCTTTCTGTTTTTATAAGTTTATCTTTTCTGTATGTTTCATATGAGTGGAATCATACAACATGTAGTCTTTTGGATTAGATCTCTTTCTGTTGGTATGGTGTCTTCGAGGTTCATCCATGCCATAGCATGTATCAGTACTTCATTCCTTTGCATTGCTCAACAGTGTCTCATACAAATTTACCACATTTTATTTATTCATTCAGCATTTGGATAGTTTTTAATTTTTGGCTATTATGAAAGGTACTTCTATGAACATTCACTTACAAATCTTTGTGTGGACAGGTATTTTTCATTTATCTTGGGTGCATTCTAAGAAATGGAATTGTTAGGTCATATGGTAAGTTTATGTTTAACTGCATAAGAAACTGTGCTTCGCAAAGTGGTTGTATAATTTATTGATAAATAAGGATTCCTGTTTCTCTACAAGTTGGCTTATACTTTGAAAGAACTTTTTTTTTTAATTATAGCCACTCCACTGGGTATGTACTGGTATCTCATTGTGGTTTTAATTTGTATTTCCCTAGTGATGAATAATGCTAAGTATACTTTCATATATAGACTGGTCAATTGTTTATATGTTTTATTTGTGTGCAAAGTCTATTCAAATCTTTTGCTCATCAATTCTAGGAATTTGTACATTTCATCTCATTTTTCTAACTTTTTTTTCTGTCATGATTATTTACAAATTCCCTTATAATGTTTTCAATTTCCATAGCATTAGTAGTAATATATCCTCTTTTATTCCTAAATTTGATAACTTGTGTTTTCACTCTTTTTTCTCTTGGTTAGTCTAGTTAAAGATTTACCAATTATGTTCATCTTTTGAAAGAAACAACTATTAGTTGCATTCCTTTTTTTCCTATTGTTTTTGTTTTCCAGTTCATTGATTTATGTATTAATCTTTATTATTTCTATTCTTCTGCTTGCTTTGAAGTTAGTTTGCTCTTTTTTTTATGACTCTTCTAAGGTAGAGGCATAGGTTATTGATTTGAGATTTTTCTTCTTCCTGATACATATCTTTAAAGCTATAAATATTTCCCTAGCATTGCTTTAGTTGCATGTCAAAAATTTAACGTATTGCAAGGCTTTCTCTTGCTCTTTCTGTTACTCTGTCTCTATTGGTTGGTCTAGTTAAAATTTTTTTTTCAATTTTTAATCTTTTCAAAGAACCAAATTTTAGTTTCATGGATTTTTTTTTGAAATTTAGAAATAAGTTGTTTAGTTTCTAAGTATTTAAATATTTCCCAGATTTATTTTTGATGTTGATTTCTAAATTAATTCCATTGTAGTTAAACACATATTTTTTATTATTTCAGTGTCTAAATTTGTTCGGATTTGTTTTATGGACTATAATATGGTCTCATCCAGAAAACATTCTGCCTTTGTTGAGTGGAATGTTCAACATAGCTCCATATTTAGTTGGCTAATAGTGTTTTCCATGTTTTCTACATCTTTACATCTTTTTTTAGAACTGATTTTTAAAAATACAGTAGTTCCATCCATTGTCAAATCTTTAGTATTGAGATCTCAAACCATCCCTATTGAATTGCCTACATGTTAGTTTCCCTGTTTTTTAAAACAATTTCAGATTAATATGAGGGTACAAAAAATTAGGTTACAATGTTTCCATTTGTTACTTAAGATCCCTGTTGTACTTGTGCCCCTCACCCAGGAGGTGTGTTGTGTATAGTTCCTCTATTTTTTTTACTGCCTTTTCTTCTATGATTTTTTTAATGTACTGTTTTAATTCCTCTTTTGATTTTTTAAACTTTTTTTGAGTTATTTTCTCATGGTTAATCTAAGAATTATAAAATGCAGCATAATTTATTACAATTTCCTATAGAATAATACTAAATTCATTTTGGTAAGATACAGAAATCTTACTCTAATACAGCTCCATGTCTTTGTGCTTTCTAATAAAATTGTATGTATCACATCTATGTTATCAGTCTAACAGTACAGTGTTATACTTATTGCATTATGCAGTCTTTGTGGGTCAAAGAAATTATGAGAAGAAATGTGAAGAAATGCATTTTCAGAGTGTTTTATATTAACAGACAGTTTAGCCCATCAAGAACTTCTTACCAAGGAGGAAGAGAGTCAGCCAAGAAGACAAGGCAGCATTTAGGCTGGAATTCAAGATTTCTCCCTATGTTCAGGAAGAGGTTGATTACAACCAGGTGGGAGAAAGTTTAAATGCAAAGTAGGAAGTTGACCAACAATCTCTATCCTAGGTTTAGAAATCCCTAGTTCAATACAGATCTTGTCACATGGAAAATGGGAATATTCTCACTTGCATAACTTGTTCCAAAAAATTCTGTGTGATGGATGAAGTTCTGCCTCATTAGGTAAATATAAGTCAATAGACCATGGTTTGCTGGCTTGATTTGTATGAATATATATATTTGAAATAAATCAGAATCTCAAACCCTAATTAAATTTTCCAAGAGTGATGCCAAAATTTTCAATTCAGACACCCAAGGAACAATAACTGTTTAGAAAAAACATACATCCTTAAAAATTATGTCTGTGTGAAGGTTTGAACTAGATTATGTTTAAACAGGAAGAGAAAACAAATTCAACATTGAAAAATAAGAATAAAATTTTATAAGGTGTTCCTTCAATTTTTGCATCATTTGCAATAAGTAAAACTAAAAATATTGTATTAATGAGACACTAAATTGATTTTCCTATAAGGCTTCACTCTTGAAAAAAAAAATTTAACCCCAGATCAAGTTGTGGCCACACTAATAAATGATGTTATCTGTGAATGCCTTGTTCAGTATTAATATTCTTTGAGTCCTAATTCTATTATTAGTCATTTCAAATATTATTCTTACTCTTACTGAGGCACAAAGTGTTTGTTTTTAAGTTTTAGAAGCTCTATTTTAAATCTTTTGCTCTACATTTTTCTTGGTGACACTTCCTTATTTTGAAATTTATGTTCTTCTTTTTTATTTTCTGAGAAATGTCATGAAGTATTTTATTTTTGCTAGCTTTTCCATGATGTTAGAAAACTGCAAAGATTTGTGAAGCTGAAATGAATCCCTTCTTAATCATTTTAGACATTTCTATAATAACATGTATATGCAGTTTCTCAGCTCTTTTGATTCACTGTACATTAGAAATAATCCTTTAAGGTTAGTATATGTTAATCTTATTTCTTAGTGGGAAAAAAGAACTACAGAGTAGTGACAGTTACCTAAAGACAATGGGGAGAAGTTTTTGTGTTAGATATGAGCTTGATAAGGTTTTTCAAGCATTTTGCTGTTTCATAGGGAGGGAAGTCTGGCAAAAATGAGTGATTGAAAGTTGGCAATTTTTACCACTTCTCAAGGAGACTTCGGGAGTCACAAGTTTGGATGGATAGTTGTTGAGAACAGAATACATCTTTCTGTCCTAGGGACTCTTTTAGCTTTTGCATTAAGTGTTCCCCAAAATCAATATAGTGCTCAAAAAATCAGTAAATATGTAAACTGAGTCTTTTTTCCCCATTCCAACTTTACATTCTGCCTTATCATACACTTTATCACAGAAGTTAATGACCTGCAGAACAGCTAATTTTATCAGTGTGATACTTGAAATAGGATACTTAGAATCCTATCCCCATATTCCATTCCAAAATTTACATCATTACATAAAAAGTACATTTACTGAAGGGAGTAAGTTTGGATGCACATCATATATTACTTCACAGGACTTAATAGATATCAATTTTTACCCTGTTCAGGCTGGTATATCTGGCATGGTGTTAATTGGCTTCTAATCTGGGAAAATATCAAATTGTTGATCACTTAAAAATAATAAAATGAAACTGTGTATTTATTCAAAAAGTATTTATTGAGCTTTGATTGAGAAGATAAAGCCCTGTGTTAGATGCTGGGCAAGTCATAATAGGCACAAAAGACACAATTCATTTTCTCATAGAAGTTTCAGAATTGTGAGAGTGATATACGAAATACTTACACAAATAGCTATTTATACGATGTAAACATATAAAGTTACATAAGGGCATAAGGCCAGTGATCTGGAGGACAGGGGAAAACTTCACCAATACCACTGAGAGGTTTGCAGTGGAAACAGGTGTTCTAGGTAGAGGAAGGAGTGTGCATACAGGCCTCAGAGCAGAAGGCAGCATTAACTGTCTGAGGCACCTAAAATGGCAAAATAGGCAACCCCCAGGGTAGAAATAAATATGACACTTGAAAGGCAGTCAGGACCAGGTCAAGAAGAATGCTAATGGGTATAAAGGAGGTTTATTTTTCAAAGAACTCCCTACCTTAACTTGCAGGAAAATAGTTTTTGATTTAGAATCACTAGTCAGGTAGGCAAACTATAAGCTCAAGAGTTTTCTGATATTTGAGACTCTCTCTCTTAAAGGAATAATAAAATTAATGACTTGTGTATTGTATATGGCTAAAGAAATACCGCAAATATTCACAGTAGGAAAAAACACAATTTTTTCCTTTAGTACTATTTCATTAGTTGTCAAATGAAAGCTTATTATTATCAGCAGTATTATTATTACTTGGAAGTAATCGGTCACTTTGGTCTGCATACTCTGGTGTAACACTAGCGAATACAGTTTATCAGATTCAGAAGGCCTGTTAAAAAGGTAATTTGGCAGGTTTAAACAATAACTTTATGAATATAAATGTAAACAAGACAAATAAAGAATTCATCTTTTGTTCTTTCCTACTGTGTCACTGCCTAGCTTTAATGTTAAAAACATCTGAAAATGTTTTTAACATTAAATGTAGTAGGACAGCCTTGATAATGTTTTGGTTTCCACTAAAAAAGGAAAATTATATAAATGAATTACTTATTTGCAAATGGAACAAAAGCTAAAACAAGTCCTTGTACCTGTTAGTTGCTCATAACATTGCCTCATTACAGAGCAATTTGCCCTTATAGTCTTTGAGGTTGGTTTTAACTTTAATGTTGAGGCAAAATGTAACCCTCTTCTCTTCTATTAGGAAAGTTTACCAGAAACTCTTCTCCACTTTCATTGTCAAACTAGGAAGAATGACTTCATGGATGAAAGTAAGTAATTGCTGTTATTGGTTGCAAGATCTTCTGTTTAATCCAGAAAGGCAGGTGAACTGAGTGTTGCAATCAATATCTTCATTGATATTCTGTGACTGGGCAGAACTTCCCTTGTAGTAGACTCTATCCCACTGAATTTGGTTATGGTACTCTAAAGACTGTTAGGCATTTTGGGGGTGGTGTTTTATGTTTGCTATTTATGCATAACAGGCATTCTTTAGGTGACACTTGGGGCACTGGCTGATGGTGATGTATGACAACTGGCCCATGACCCATCTGTCTGCATTCTTTTGAGGTCAGTTTTCACTCTTGAATTCACCTTCCTCTTCACCGTTCTCTTCTAACACCAGCACAGTTTTCTTAGTATTTAGTAACTGAGATGCCTCAGTTTCTGTTTTCAAATCTTATGTTCTGTTCTCATGTATTGTTGCACTTCGCAAAATCCACTAAGGACCCATTGCATAGCAAAAAACAATTGAGCACATATCATGTGTCATGCACTATGACAGGATTTCACAAGTATACTCAGTCACTGTTCTCAGTGAGCCCTAAGGCATTATTATTATTCATACTTTATGGATTAAAATCCAAGGTAATAAAGATCAAATAATCTGTCTGTTACTAGGAAATAGGAGAACACGGATTTGAGCCCACAGACGAAGTTCAGAGCCCAAACTCTTAACCACTTGGCAATACTGCCACACTGAGAAATTTCTCTCTGTATTATAGCAATAATTACTATTTGTTGGGAATCTTAGCTTAGAATCACTTAACATAAAATCTCTTAAGATAACACATCTGGATCTTTTCCAGAGGAAGGAAGGGCTTATGTGACAAAGGGGAGCTCCCATTTCACATAGTGTAGGAAGAAGTTCATTTTACCTATATTCCCCCATCCTCTGGGTTAACAGAACTCAGTCCTAAGAGGAAATTTATGTTTCTTGATTTTTATGTATTTCAAAACTTTCAAAATGACCCATGTATTAGACAGAATAGATAAAAGAGAGTTTAAAACAGACTGTTAGAACCAATAAACAAACTCAGTAAAGTTGCATGAGTATCAACATCTAAAAGTTAATTATATTTCTATACACTAACAATTCTCTTGAACAAACTGAGAAAAAAATCCCATTTACAATAGCACCAAAAAGAATGAAATGGTTGGGGATAAACTTAACCAAAAACATAAAAGACTTGTATGCTGATAATAAGTATCACAAATTATTGATGAAGGATATAAAAAAAAAGATAAATGGAAAGACAGTCAGTGTCCTTGGGTGAGAGAAGTTAATATCATTATAATGTCTATGCTACTCAAAGTGATCTACAGATTCAATGTAATCCTCATTAAAATCACAATGGTGTTCTTTATAGAAATAGAAAACAATTCTAAAATTTGTGTGAAAATACAAAAGACTCTGAATAGCCAAGGCAACCTTGAGTAAGAACAACAATGGTAGAAGTATTGCACTTGCAGATTTCAAAATAAACTACACAGCTACAGTTATCAAAATAGGATGGTATTGGAAAAAACAAACTAACAAACACATACCTTTAGAACAATAAAATAGAACAGAGAGCCTAGAGATAAATTTACTCAAAAAATATCAAGAAAATACAATGAAGAAAGGATATTCTCTTCAAAAAACAGTGTTTGGGAAACTTGATATCTACATATAAAAGAATAATATTAGACCCTTATCTCATATTATACATATAAATCAAGTCAAAGTTGAAATATTTAAATTTCAGATCTGAAACCATAAAACTACTACAAGAAAACGTAGAGGAAAAGCTGCTTGACATTGTTTTTGGCAATGATACTTTTGGATGTAACACCAAAAGCACAGGCAAAAAAACTAAGAGGAATTACATGGAATTAAAAAGCTTCTGTACAGCAAAGGAAACAAAGGCAACGTACCCAATGGGAAAAATTTGCATACCCTTCATGTCATAAGACATTAATACCCAAAATATATAAGGAACTCATACAATTCAATAGCAAAAAGCAAAAAATAAACACTCCCCCAACCAATAACAAGATTATATAATGGACGAAGGACCTGAATAGACATGTTTTGGAAAGACAATATATAAATGGTCAACAGGTATATGAAAAAGTGCTCAACATCATTAATCATCAAGGAAATACAGCTCAAAATAATAATTAGACATCATTTATTAGAACAGTTATTATCAAAAAGACAAAAGATATCAAGTGTTGATAAGGAAAAGAGCACCCTTGTACATTGCTGATGGAAACTTGAATTGGCACAACCATTATGGAAAACAGTTTGAAGGTTCCTCCTAAGAAAATTAAAAACAGAAATATCATATGATCCACTAGCCCCACTTTAGGGTATATCCAAAGGAGCTGAATTAGGATCTAGAAGAGATATCTGGACTCCCATGCTTATTGCAACATTATTCACAATAGTTAAGATGTGAAAGCAACCTCATGTCTACTGATGGATGAATGAATAAAGAGAATGTGGTATACATAAAAAATGGAATATTACTCAGGCACACAAAAGACAGAAATCTTGCCATTTGTGACAACATGGGTGAACCTCCAGGATGTTTTGCTAAGTCAACTAGGCCAGAACTAGAGAGACAAATACTGCATGATCTTACTTACAAGTGAAACAGAAAATAGTTGAGTTCATGGATGCAGAGAGTGGAATGGTGATTAGCAGGGCTGGAGGGAGGGGAAAATGGGGTAATATTTGTCAAACAGGGCAAAGTTTCAGTTATCAAGATGAACAACTGGAGACTTGAGATTTGCTAGGAGGTAGATATCAAGTGTTTTAAACCCACACATACACACACACACACGTGGAAACAATAGTGACTACCTGAGCTGGCGGATATATAATTAGCTTGAATGTGGTGATCATTTCACAAGGTATACACAAATCAAAACATCAAATTGTACCCCTTAAATATATACAATTTGCATTTGTCAAATAGACCTCCATAAAGTTGTTCAAAATGGAAACAGCAGCAATCATTGTGGAAGAAGTTTGGGCACAGAAACTTTGCCTAATAGGATGATGCTATGTTGATTGCTTATTTCCTCCTATAATGCCTGCATTCAACCCTGACCCCCAAGGTGATGTATTGGGAGGTGATTATGTCATGAGGCCAAAGCCCTCATGACTAGAATTAGTGTCCTTAAAAAAGAGGCCTAAGAGTGAGCTCTCATCCTTCCTCCCTTCTAAGGTTAGAGTGAGAAGATAAGCCCTCACCAGGCAGCAAATCTATTAATGCCTTAATCTTGGACTTTCCAGCCTCTGGCACTGAAAGAAATAAATTTCTGGTTTTTTAAAAATAAATCACCCAATTCATGGTATTTTGTCATAGCAGCTTGATGATCTAAGACAAGCGAGTTACCAGGGGCTAGTTTCATTTCATGAGGAGAGAAATAATAACTGTCAGTGTTGCTGTGCCGGCTTGCCCATTCCGAATATTCCTCCTGTTATCTCCTTAGAGCACTCATCTGTAATTTCAAATATTATTATTATTTCATGGTAAATTAGCTTCCAGTTATCTTTGGTTTGTCTGAAGCCACAGCAGGTCTGCTCAACCAACATCTGCCCAGCATCCTTTGATGGGACAAGATGCACGCAAGCCATTGGAAGGAGTCTGGTTATCTTTGTCTTTCTTAGAAGAAAAACACAAAGATGGCAGAGACTCTATACACGACTGTTCGTGGTAGCTTCCCCTGAGGGCCCTGCTGTGTGATGTTCTTGATTATACGGAGCATTTCTGGGTTTGAGATCCCCCACAGTGAAGTCATCTTTTGATCTGATTGCTGTTTAGAGCCCACACTGTTTTGTGAAGAAAAGATGTCTAGGGCCGCTGTCCCTGCCAGTCTTCTCTGGTTTCCTCAAAGTAACTGAGTGCAGCTTTGTGCCTGCAGCTAAAAGAATCATCAGGGGATTTAAACTTGTTTCATGGTAACAGCAAGAAAGTATCACAACACTCCTCTAACACAGCTATATTGATCTGCATCATTTCACTCAGTGTTCCCGTCAGGTTGAAGTCCATTTAGACAGCCAAGCTACAGGAAGCCTACTTCCACTGCTGTTCCTCGCTTTATTTATTGAAATAAAAGAAAAACTGGTCTAGGGTTGCTCCATGTCAGCCTGGCCTGGATTTTGTATTGCGCTACAATTTTATGTGTTCCAGGGAATGAATGTGTATAAGTACATTGCAGACAATGAGGCGTCCTGTCGCCAGCAAGAGAAGTGGAAGTAAGAAAGACAATAAAGGAAGAAAGATAGAAAGGATAGAAGGAGCACTATGTAAATATACAACAGAATAATGAGTCTGGAGTCGTTCTTATATAAGATTTATAACTAAATCTAACTAGTTTACTGTCCATGCTTTTTTTTTTTTATTTGTGTAATCTTTATTGGGATTTTTATTAGAATTAAATTGTATCTACAGGATAGTTGGGAGGAGAAGTGACATCTTTAAGATATTTAATCTTCATATCCATGGAAAACTTATATCATTCTACTTATTAAGGTCTTATTTAATTTTTTTTTAGATTTTTTTTATTAAATCATAGCTGTGTACATTAATGCAATCACAGGGTACAGTGTGGTGTTTTCACATACATTTTGAAATACTCTCATCAAACTGGTTAACGTGGCCCTTCATGTCATTTTCTTAGTTATTGAGTTAAGACATTCATACTCTGCTTGTCCATGCTTTTTAAGCCCTGGATTCGAAATTTTCCACAAAAACTTTGGTCACTGTATTGAGTGTCAAAAGTGAAATTTGTTCTATATTCTCATTGTGGAAAACAAACATCATTATGTGTACTACATATTTAGAATTTATAATGAGTTAGAGACAGTGGCTTGTTGGGAGTTTTGTTCTCTGTCCTCCATTCTGTATTGATGCTCAAGATTCCTGGTAATATTCTGAGGAAAGGGAAGCATTTGTGGAGGCTGATTTGAAGTGAGTGATCTATCAGCACGCTGAGTGATGGGGTGCTAAAAAGATGTCGGCAAACAAGGTGAGACCACAAGAGAAAGGAGGAGACATGAACTCACTATTAGGAGGCAGTGAAGACCTCTGTCCTATAAGAATCACGGTTTGGAATATTACTGATTTTAGAGAGCAGGGAAAAAAGCTTCCATGGATTCATCATTTTTCTATAGTCAGGCTGCTTTGTGTGTATCTTCTCATTTAATGCTATCATTGGTCCTTGAGAAGTAACATTTTTCAACCCTATCTTATAAGAAATTAACTCGGTGAGAGTATGTAACTTTCCAAGAGTTGCACACCAGGAAGAGAAAGAGTGGATTTGAACTCAGGTCTATCTGACTTCAGCTCTTTGTTCCTGTGGCTGAGAGTATTTTCCAAAGATGGCCCCACCATTATCTCCCATCCTACACACTCTTTCGCAAGGTGAACTTGCCACTCTCCCATCAGAGGTGGTGTCTAAATCCCACCCCCTTGAATCTGGGCTGTGCTATGACTCACTTATAACCCATGGAATATGGTAAAAGTGATACTAGAGAGGTATAAGCCTAGATTAGAAAAGGTCTAAAGACCATATAATTTCTGTCCAGTTCTCTGGGGACCCATGCTCCCGGGGAAGCCAGCTGACATAGTAGACCCTGAGACTCCCATGTCGGAAAGGCAGTATTAGAAGCTCCTGTGGACGGTTCTGGATGAGCCCAACCTTCCAGTCAACCCTACCAAAGTACATGACTCCAGCTTAGATTCTCTAGACCATCTTATCTTCCTCTGAATACCATCAAATGACCCCAGTCAACACCACCAGAAGTAGAATCTTAGCCAAGACCTGATCACAGAATTGTAGGATGTGATCAATCTGTGGTAGTTTTATGGAGCAGTAATAACTGGAACACCTCAGGACCACAAGACTGCTCTTTGCTTCAAAGCAAGGCAGATAGAGAAATGGAAAAAAAAGGCCTACATCTTAGAAACTGGGGAACTTCGAGCACCTCCTTAGAGGCTGATTAGAAACTGGGTGAAAAAGAAAAAGATAGTTTTCATGACTCTAGCTAGGGAAGGACTTGGCCTAGGGACAAGCTGGTGGAAAAAATCTAGACTAAAATATATAACAATAAATGTTCCATCTTTGATATGATTTTAAATCCTCTCTATATTCCCTTCTTCTGTTCAATAAGTCTTCTCGGTTCTAAACTTATGTAATTACCTAAAGTCAGCTTAGTCATCTTAGCCTTTACTTTAAAATCCTCTGCTCACTCATGTCTACAAAATAGAGTCCAAATTTCTTATCTTGTCAGAGCAGATTGTTCAGTACAGTATAAAGGCTAAGGGTGAGAGGTCTGGAGTCAGAAGATTTGGGGGTGGTTAGATTTCTAACCAGAAAACCTTGTTGTCTTGTCATTGTTTTGGGGTCCTATTTTTGGATATGCAGGATCTAACGTGAACAAGATAATGTAAAGAATGTTTTCTGGAATAATGTGATTTTTTTCTATGAAAGGCATTCTTATAGTCAGATAACTCGAGTTGATCCTTTATAAATTTTATGAAATTTCTCAGTGAGTGTCACTTATGGTCACCCTTTCCACATATAATTTAAGGGCTAGCTAAGATTCCAGTTATTGATAGTATTTGCTCAACCAAAAAAAGGCATCAGGAAGGTGTCAATATATTAAAATTGATTAAGTGGCCTCGATGATTCAGGGTTGTATTTCTTTCCTGGGTGCCTGGAGAAATACATTATCCAAAGTACCTGGCAAAGTCCTCAAGCCTGCAAATACTGTCACAATAGCTAAGGGAAAGGAATTTTACCAAGAAAATCACTATTGTGGACTTATGATTAATAGAGATTCACAAGGCAG